>JAODUG010000020.1:2515524-2526536 GCA_027564795.1 Aphredoderus sayanus | reverse complement strand
GTTGTCACTGTCTTTCTTCTATGTTTTTGATCATGAGTTATTGAAGCCGGAATATCCGAATGTGCAAATTAAACCAAAAATGTTTGTCCCCACTCTCATGGGAGAAAATGTGCTCCCATGAGAAAAAACACTATTGTAATTTGAATCTCCTAAATGTTACTCCAAAAGATATGTGACTATAGATCATGAAATCAACATGGTCATGAGGTCAAGAGGGTCATGGATCTTTATAGGATGATATTGATTGGGGATTAAAGAAATGTTGTGTTATTGAACATTACCAATAATCCAGTAACATACTGTAACTTCAGATTTTCAAGCTTTTTATCTGTTATCTTACAATGCTATAAGCAGAAATACTGCCATGTTAGATGATATTGCTCAATGTGTGCTGCACATATTTGATAACAGTCCTGGGTGACTCTAAGAAGCTGGCAAACAATTGAGATGGGAGGAAAAAGTCAATAACAACGGTATTCCTATCATAAATAGATTGTATTTATCAAGGACTCTGGCAGCAGGCAATGCTTCCTATTATAGCACATCATACTGCAAATCTCAGAGGACGTCTCAGTTGACGGTTCTTAGCTAATGGTACATTGTTGTTTCTCGGATGCATAAAAACAGTACTAAGAATATAAATGGTCATACTGAAAACTATTGCGTAGTGCAAATAATCAACATTTTTAAAACTTTTTAATTGATTTTGGTTTTAATCTATTTAATCTGTTTTTACTTTCTATAAAATGAGTAAACAGCAATAAACACTAAAATTTTGGGGGACAGTAAAAGGCAAGATACAATTGATGTGGCAAGAACTGGGACGCTGTTATATACTCAAAGTGTACTAGTACTTACAGTACTGTAAGCTAAATTAATTAGACACTATAGTTCTGGCAGTAAAAAGAGCTATTCTTAATTTACACTCATGTGATTAATGAATTATTTAATATTGGGAAAATGTGCTCCCAAAATACCCCTCAAGTGTCCATAAGTCAGATTACTATCAGCTATAACTTCTCAGCTTTTTCAAACAGAGCCAGCCCTTCCTCGTCATTATTGGCAAATTCAGACCAACGGCTGTTTGCAGCTGCTCATTAGTGTAGGTGCATGTTTTACTGTGGTGTGGCAGGATGTAGCTCTCTGTTGCCGTCTTCCATTTTCCCTCTCAGCAGCATGCCTCAACCCTCCCTTTCGTCCTTTGTGCTTTCTTTTTTTTCGTTTCTTTTTCATTTAATGTTTTTCAAAGTAGGCCTATTCAGCGTCTGAAAAAGGAGAGGCATAAAAATAATGACAAAAGATGATTTACAGAGATATAGGGTGCACATGTGTATTCAAATGGTTACGCGAATCCTGTCTGTAAAATGAAAGAATATTACAGTAATGTGTGTATGCCTGTCTGGCAATGTGAATTTTAAAGATAATCTCACAGTGCATGTGTGTGCATTTGAGTGTGCATTTGTACATCTTAATGTGTTGAGTACATTTGGCTCTTTACTGAAACGTGCATTTGTGCTTATGTGAGTACAGTATGTATTTGACATTGAAAATACTCAGAAATGGCAACAATGACCTTTGTTGCTTACATTTCTGTGTAAGTGTGTGGCCATTTGTGTGTGTGTGTGTGTGTGTGTGTGTGAGTGTGTGTGTATACAGAGTGTGTGACAAGGTGTGAAATCACCTGCGTCTGGTGACTTCAGACCCCTCTCAGCACACCCCCCTTTGGGGCCTCTCTACTACAACCATAGCAACACTTGACTTAATTAATAAGCAAGCTAATTGGAATGAGGCCCGTATTGTATTTGTGTGCACATATATGCATGTGTGTGGGGGTTTGTGTGTGTGTGTGAGCAGGTTTATCAGCTTGTTTGGAATGTGTGCAGATTGAAAGCATGCTTAAAATGTGTGCGTGTGTGTGTGTGTGCACTACTATAAAACAACTGTCTGTGTGCTAGTGTGTATTAGCATGTGTGTCACAGAAGAAATTTAGCGATTGAGTTGTGCTCTCCTTGTGAAGTCTGAGCATGACAATAAAACCCAAGAGGCAGCTGCAGCTTACAGGCTGTAAAACACATACCTTTAGATGGCACAGTAGTAGCGCCAGGCAGGCAACGGCAGAAAAAGTTCCACTAGAAATTTGATTTGTTTTGTTTACAAAGGCTGACAGCGGCATCATTCAGATTAATTCCATCTCTCTGTCTGGGTTTTATAAGAAAATCTATAATGTTAAGTGTGAAATTTCAAGGCATTTCAAAAAACTGTTATGACATTCTTTGGCATTTCTGCTTGTCAATAACACTTTGAGATAGTGCTGTGTCATGTCTTCTTTCAACATGATTTGAATTTTGAAAGCAGATTTTAGTTTTTCTTTCCCATCAGACACGAATACTACACAAGCAGGCATCCATTTGTTATCTGGAGTGTGAACACCAGCCTAGATGTTCCTTCCTTCGAGGTATCTGAAGGTGTATGGTTTGTTAAGTCACTCCACCACCACACCATACTGCTGGAAATAGAGAATCTTCCTCTTTCACTCTTACTTGTGTCTCTCTCCTTCCCTCCTCTCTCACCCCACCTTTTTGTCCTGTCTATGTGTATGTCCCCCCCCCCCCCCTTCCCCACCCCCACACCCCTACCCATCCTGCTACTGCAGGCCAGTTCTCTATATTAGATGTCAGGCCTCAGATAGAGACTCAGGCCGGTGGGTAAACACTTTGACAGCTTCTACAGAGGATATTTTGTCTGTGAAATGGAGTCGGGATTATTGCAGGTAAAAAAAAAGACAGGAAAACAGACACTGTGTATGTGTGCATGTTGTGTGTGTGTGTGTGTGTCTATTTTATATTGGGGGGGGGGGGTGTGGTGTCTCCTGTTTCTACCCCAACAGTAACAGCTCTCTCTCATACACACACACACACACACACACACACACACACACACACTTGAATAGCAGATGAATCCAGATGAATGTATTTTCTGTGCGATAGTTTGGCCAGGCAGTATAGCGTGTCCAGTCATTACATTAAATCACGCTTGTTGGTTTTCTGCCACCATTTGTCACTTAGCAACAACTGGCGTATTTACATACAAGCTACTCTATTCAATACTATATATCAGTTAAAAGCACTTTGTGGTGTAAGCATCAGGTCCAACTGCATAGCTCTTTATATTTGTTATGTTATCAGCAGACACTGCTTAACCCAAATACTGTTAATGTCACAATGGTGTGAGATACGTCAAGTCATGGCGCAATAACGCAATTGTACAGCATTAAAGTGCCAACCGCCACAGGGTTGTGAAACTAAAATATAGGGACTCTTTGTGACATATTCTCTGTTTATGACAGTATTAAAAATCATGAGCGTTGAACATGCCTGTATGTGTGTGGGTGGGTGTGTGTGTGTGTGTGTGTGTGTGTGTGTGTGTGTGTGTGTGCGTTTATCTAGGTGTGTGATAGACAAAGGGGAGGGAGATTTCTTGGATGTGTGCACTTTCAGTATGGCAAATTAAATTTGAATGCAAATGCAGCGGTTTTTCTTGACAGTGGGTGATAAAAACCCTATTATGTTTAATGATATGCTTTGTGAATGCGCATTAGGGGTGTGCAGTTGGAAACTTAAAGGGTGGGCATTTTGAAAGTATGGTGGCTTTGAACATTATATGTACAGTACATATGTGCGGGCACACACTTGTGTGTGTTATGGGTGATAGTTTACAACACACCGATTTCACTCTCTATAATATTTAAAGACCCCATACTGTATTATAATATTTTCCATCTGACATTTCTGTCTTTAAGACAACCATTCCATTGACAATTTCAATTTGTGTTGCACATACATGCCATAGCTTTGGTGATCTTTGATTGCTTGAGTATTATGTCACACCTAGGGCCAGATCTGACTTGTTTTACACAATGGTGGACATTTTCACAATTACAAATTTTAAAATGAGCCCTTTCTGGTCCCTTCAGATAGTACCTGTCCACACAAATTGGAACACTCTATACTACAGTAATAGAGATGGCAAGCTCATTCATGTTGCTCCTTACCAGGAAATGTACTGTGTAATTTTATTATTCATACACATAAAATCATTTCTACACACATTCCTTTTTTGGGGGGGATTTTTTATTAAATTATTTGACTTTTCTTTAAAAACCTACAGACCCAAGGGAGGCGGAGTATCTAAGACTGTTTACAATATTTTGCTTTTCAGTTAAAGTGCTGAAAGGCTACGGGAGCATGTGTGTGTGTGTGTGTGTGTGTGTGTGTGTGTGTGTGTGTGTGTGTACGCTAAATGTGCAACAGTTTGTTTCTCTGTGTATGCCTATGCATTTGCTGTATATTATTTGTCGGTAGGCAGAGGTATGTGTGTGTGTGTGTGTGTGTGTGTGTGTGTGTGTGTGCATGCATGTGTGTTTAGTGACCTGTCCATTCACAGCGAGTTGATGTGCCCTGATGTTCCTGTCCATTCCTCTTCACTTGGCAGTGTACAGCCCCCCATGGCGACGGGCTGCCCACAGGATGCATCATATGGGCGCAAGCCATCGCACAAACACACACTTCCTGTCAGCATGGATGTTCTCATTGAGGTGCAATGGTTTGTCTTCTTTCACACGCACACGTTCATTTAAAAACCACCAACTGCATAGTCTAATCTTGAACAGTATAGCCTTTACAATACGTGTTGTGTGTCTTTGTGTGGCAGATTGGTCATGGTGGGAGCCCAGAGCTTGGTTCTGCAGGTGGAATGGCTGAGGTTAAGCTGTCAGGAGCAATCCGATCTCCCGGATTCAGTTGTCAATAGACCTCAACAGCTGCCCGTCAGGATTTCAGGGCCGAGGGCCTGTGTCCCCACAGACATATATAGATGCTGGCAGAAAATAAGGTTGTTGTCTTATTTTATTTCTGCTATTTTAGACAGATGAAATGCATAGGAGTCTGATACCAGTTCTAACTGGTATGTTTGGTAGGTTGCTGTGTAATCCAGTAGCCTACCATTTGCTGGTATCAAAACTCTTTAACCATATTTACCCATAACACCTGTTCTCACTACAGCAGTTTGTGGGGTTGCATATTTTTTGTCTATAGCCTCTTTTTACTGTAGTTGTTCATGCATTACTGTTCTCACTTTAATGTAATTTCGACACCTATTGTATTTCATTCAAGCCATTCTCGTCTGGTATAAGCGATATATTAGAAAATGAAGCAGAATGCTATTATAGCTATCTTTGGCCGAATGGCTTAGTTCGAGTGGCTTCTCATGATATGCAGGTATGTGAGTATCTAACAGTGCTTTAACCCCCCTGAACAGGAGTTTACAGGGCAATAGCATGATGTAACCAACCAAGCAACAACTGAAATACAACAGCACACATATACATAATACCCATGAGGAGATCGAGCAATGTGTGAAAGCACTGAAAATGATACAACAGAAAGGACAAGCAGGGCACCGAAACAGAAAAGGAGGCGGCGTGGGAGAGCCTGTAATAAACTCAGCAAGAGAGACAAAATGGCGGGGAACTTACTAAACACAGCTCCTTCCTTTTAAGGGGTAAATAATATGTCAGCTGGGTGTAGTGGATCAGCTGAGTGGCAGCTGACTGTCATCTGATGGTCAGGAGAGGGCGGACTTATGTGACTTGCCAGAACTAACGCTACACTTAATGCCAAACCGTCCTGCTGAATGGTCCTTTTTCTTTCTGTGATGCCCTTTGATAAGCCAAATATGACCACAAAAAAAAGTGTTTCAAAATTGCTCACATATTCCAAATAACCTGTCCACTGTTAAAAGTTAAAGTTTCCACTGTTCACTAGGAGGTGGAGAAATATCCGTGGCTACGTGTCCTAAATTAATCTTTTGAATGCCTTTACCATGACTTATCGCTCCAGTTTGATATTGTATTTTCTTAATGCAATCTTGTTTAAACAAGCCAAACTCAGAGTAAAGACTGAAGGGAGAGTAAAAATTAACTGGAATGGAACAAATATGTTTCCTTGCTAATTCCATAGGGGAGCGTCCCTCTCTCAAACAGTGTTTACCAGCAGCAACACAACTCTTTTTTGTTTTAATCCTCTCCTTTTGAATGACAGGATTATTTTTTGTCGCGAGAAATCATTTGAGATAAGTATCACTATCTTTTCTCCCATCATTCCAACTGCAGGTTATTGAATATCCCAGTGGAGGGTAAAAACTAATTACGAAACGTGTCTGGCTAAGAGAGTTATCTGCAAGATAGCCCGCAGTGCAGCCATGTTTTAGCCCTTTTGTTTTTTTGTTGTGCAAACTAATTAGTTTTTTCTCTTGTTTTTAATGGAGAAATGCTCAGCTGCTCCCCAAACTAGTAATGACCTTCCATTGGAATTATGACACCGGCAGATGTAAAGCTTTTGATTAAGTCCATTTACATCGAGCCACACTAGCTGAAGCGTTCAGCACCAATGCTCAGGATTATAGGTCCCATTCTGTTTTGCCGTAGGTGGAACACTTTTCCAAATTGCTTCTATTATGAATCTAAATCTCTCCCTAAACTTTGATAAAACCTTGACGTCTTATTAAAATCACTGTACAAGTTTACAATTTGGAGATCATTCCAAACAAACTGTTGAAAGTTTGTTTGCCATTGAGATGTACCACTTATAACATGTTACTCCACTAAGCTCTCAATAACACAATCAAAATTGACTTGGCTGGAATAATGTTTGGTTTACTATATTATTTTGGTATTTTAGCCTTTAACGTAGGGATAAAACAATACAATTAGCTGCTCCAATGGATGACTGCCCAAATCCCTAAAATGTGTTAGACTATTAGACTGTCAAAAAGTCATGTTGACCATTTGGGCAGCAGCAGATTACGAATAACCCACTGTGGCAATGTTATGAACTCTGATACATCTAGCAATGATAGTTTTATGATGTTACCATGTTTACATAATATAATTTACATAATAGCTGACAAATAAAATCGAAGGATAATAGTATGGTCTGCAATTGTAGGATTGCTGACAATTTTCTTAAAAGCATAGTGCCTTTTAAACATAAATATGCACACAAAATGTAGGCGCTATGATTTTAAGAAAATGTAAATGTTGTGTCTAAAAAATAAAATTGGATAGAGGTAGACTGCATTCAGTAGACCAAATGCTTGCTTGAGTGAACTTTTTGACCTGTATGACATGCTTCTTAAAAGAAACATTCTACGTTCCTGAACTCACTTTCACATGTGTTTGTTTCATTTTGTGAGCATGAAAAACCACAAACAATTGCTTTGTTTTAAATCAGCCACACTGACAGATCCAATTATCCAGTCTAAAACACAGTTCATTGAAAGTAAATTATACGTAACACCACACTGAGTGCAGTTGTAGTGCTAGGCAGGAACATCAGCTGTTTTGCAAGCTGTAGAGTGATGAGGTAATATGCGGTATATCACCTGAGGCTACTGTAAAGTGTCTATGCTGTAAATCATTTCATCCAATGTCCTGAAAAATATAATCTGGTGGCAAGCATTTAGACCGCTAGTGAAATTTCTAACTTTATGACGGAATTTCTTATTTTCAAATGTCCTAAATCATGTACACCAATAGGTAAATGGTGGAAATCTCATTGCTGTATGCTTTTAATAGAATCATCTATGTAGTCTCCTTGTAGTGTATGATGCAGTGGGCAGGTTAATAGGCAAGCACAAAAAGTTGTAAAAGTTTATAACTGTGCAGTTTATTGTGTTGAAATATTTAGCGACACAGGGGAGAGATCAAGTTCCTTCATTAAAATCCCACTTCAGTTGTTAAGCTGTTTCAGGCAACATACCGCGACTGTAAAAATATCCAACTCATTTTCATGGCCTTTCATTTCTTCCTTGAGCCAGAGCCAGGAACGAAATGTGTGCGGGGGCGTTTACTGGAGGAGTACACCATACATGTGGAGTAGCCCTGTCCGAGACTTAATCATTTACATTCCCTACCCAGCAAAAAGCAGCGGGTTGACGTTTGTGTGCGTACGATACCCTCCATGTACTGCTGCTTCACAAAGGAGTTTATACAAGTTTGGCACGGCACTGGGCAATGTAACCCGGAGAACAGCACACATCAGAGCCCAGCTTTGAAGTGGAATAGCCGCAGAAAGAGATGGACTTCTCTCTCACCCAGTGGTCACTCCAAACCTTAGTGTACTGAGGTAATTTTGCCCTCACCTCCCAGCGCTCTCATGCTGGATGAAGACAGGCCAGGGAAGAAAAAAAGAGGCAGGGATAGGGCCGATTGTGGTAGATGGGGAGAGAGAGAGAGAGAGAGAGAGAGAGAGAGAGGATGGGGTTACAAAGCAGTAATAACAGAGAGGAATCTTTCTTTGGGCCGTGGGGCCTCACCCCAGGGACTTATCTCTTAAGCCCGCATTGCCGATCTGTTAATGGCTGGCATCATAACTCTTGGCGCAAAGGCTGTTCACTGTGGCTTCATCATTACGCTGATAGCTTAACACTCGGCAGGGAAACAAAGTAGCCTCCCATGGGTGTAGATCACTTCTCTGAAGCCAGGAAGAAAGCCATGAGAGTATCTCCACGGCACTGATACAACACACTGTGAGGATCAGGCAGGCTACTGTCACCTCAGCGTGTACAAGACATTACAGAGCTGTACAGAACCATTTTTATGGTACATTGCTTGATTTTTTAAATAATAAGGTCATTTAGGGAAGGCTTTTATCCAAAGCAGCTTAAAATGAGCACATTTTCAAGCATCAGTCATCTTGCTCAAGGAGAAGGGGCGTGAACACATGACCTTGTGGATGGAGGTCAAATATATTAATAATAATAATAATAATAATAATAATAATAATAATAATAATAATAAAAACTAACTTTATTTATATAGCACCTTTCATACAACATTTGCAACTTGACGTGCTTTACAATTGAAGACCTTTCTAAAACATTTCTAAAGCTATTTGCAGTAGTCCAGGCAGGACTATGGAACACACACAACCATATAGTTATAAGCTTACAACTCGGGAGTCATCAGAACTGTTTAGCAAAGGGCAGGCACCTTCAAAAAATACTTGGCAGGTGACTGGATGAACCATTCGTCTATCTGTAGAAACCGTTTTTCAGTCGCTTTTGCTGTCGTCACAGCTAAACCACGCCCGTAGCTACCGGTACGACGCTGATTGGTCACACACACAGAAGTGAAAGGATTGCTTGTCTCTCCAGACTGATTCTCACAGCAAAGTCAAAATAAAGCTAGAGGATTCCATTTATTTTCCAACTAATCACAAATGCTCTGACTCTACCACTGATTTCATTGGACATTGCGGCAGTTGAGCTCACTCACTAGGGCACTGTTTGGCTAAATGGTAACTCCAAATTGAAAAATGCTGTTGAAGCATTAGCAGACCCTGAATGCTCTACCAAATGTGAAAAGAGGGCAAGGAGGTGAACTACAGTATATAGGCTATGGCTGGATAGCAGGATAAGCCTTATAGAAAGCAATGTTATTTATGCCAACTAAGCTGTCTCATTGCCGTAAGGCCTTCAGGCTGGATAGGCAACATGGTTTAAATTCCTATGGCACAGCTTGGATATGCCTGCCCAGTTTACTATAAAATAGTGTAATGT
Organism: Aphredoderus sayanus; assembly: GCA_027564795.1. NCBI lineage: Eukaryota > Metazoa > Chordata > Actinopteri > Percopsiformes > Aphredoderidae > Aphredoderus > Aphredoderus sayanus. The sequence goes on along the minus strand of JAODUG010000020.1, from coordinate 2,516,918 downwards.
ACTGTATTACATTAGTAGTAGTAGTATGAAGGGTGCAGCTCCTTTCAAGCTATTCAAAACATACGTACATTGATAATGTACAGCAATGGACACAATTGCCAGCAAAACATATTTTACTCAAATATTAATATTAATTAACTAATATAAATTATAAAAAACAAACATTGCAAAACCAGCTGCACTCGGCATTGACACAGCACAAGCTTCTAGTAGCAATGCATGACAACAACAAAACAACAACACTTGACAACATTTGCGGTGGGGGTTCTAAAGTTTATAGATCCACTATTCCCTTTGAAAGACCAAGAAAATTAATTTCATCTGAAGGTAAACCATGCCAACCGACCCCCCTCCCTCCCCTTCCCCTTCTATTCATCAAGATCAAAGGCTTTTGTTCATGTTTGTTCGTCTTCTTTCCTGCTGCTAACATCTTGGATACGAGAGATAGACTGTTGCTTTGTGCGCTGCATGTACACACCGTAAGGGAGGTGGTCCGTATAGTACAAACTGGGATGAAGTTTGTCAATTGCGATCATATTTGGCTTAAGAGGTAGGCTACTGCTATTAGTGCCCTGCTCTCAGCAGGGTCAGTGTCTCTCACTGTGGCTTCTTTCTGCACTCACACAGATTGCCACCTTTGTTTGATCTTTTGTAAGAGCAAATACAAGACCCCCACTCTTTAAAAAGGAGTAGAACACATGTAAGATAAACAGATACCATGTAACTTAACCCCATCTGCAATTCTGGAGTTGAGCACACACACTTTGTGCGAATGATTGACAAGGATGACATGGTGTGTGCGTTTGTTGCCCTGGTGCTGTGCTGTCTTCTCGACTTGACTGTCTCGTCTAGCTTTTTCCATTTTAGCTTTATGATCCACTACAACTGGATGAATGCATGTGCTTTGTTACTTGTTAAGGGTTTTCTTCATGTGGTTGAAGGGAGACAAGGCCTATCTGTAGTGTTCTGGTCTGCAAACCATTGGTTGGGGATCTCAGAGACTATACTGTACATGTTGCCAATGAAGCTTGCAAAGCGGAAAAGCAACTGTGAGAGGATTCTGTCACTAAGCTCATCCCTCCCTGATGCCTGTCATCACTCAGCAGTTTCATCGAAGAAAACCCCCTGCTGGTCAAATCATTTTGAGGAACTTCTCGCGGTGTGATAAATTAGGTGGACCTTTGGATCGATAGCACCTTTTTCATTCATAGTGTGAGATGGCATTTGTCAAAATAGGGGCTGGAGAAAAGTCCACTAAGTTCAGAACACTCACTGGGTGTAATTTCGAGGTAAGAAGTGAGCAAAACAATTAAACCTTGTGTGTGTGTGTGTGTGTGTGTGTGTGTGTGTGTGTGTGTGTGTGTGTGTGTGTGTGTGTGCGTGTGTGCGTGTGT
>JAODUG010000020.1:2493729-2506135 GCA_027564795.1 Aphredoderus sayanus | reverse complement strand
TGGGTGTGTGTGTGTGTGGGGGGGGGGGTGATATTTTGGCATCTTGCCCATCTTGCAAGCATTTCTAGTCAGGCGTGCACAAATCCCGAAACTTCTCAAATTGTTTGCAAACTTTTAACTCCTCCAGTGAAGGAACGGGTTTGTCACTATTCTGTTACCAATCCTTGCACCTGCATACAATTTCATACTGGCTTAAACAACAGATATGAGTGGGTGGGAGGGGAGGGCATTCGACAGATATGTAACTATGCACATTTTGCATTGAAAACAGATGCCATTACAGCCAAAGGGATTTCTCCCCGGGGCAGATCTTGCGAAAGGGAAAGTGAAAGATGGAAAATTGGCCGAGGCGAGTGGCTGAGAGCTAATGGATCAAAATTACCCCCGTCACAAAGTTTGGACGAGAGCTGACGAAATTGCTTTTTTCTCTCTCTCCTTCTCCCCATCCCTCTCCTCCCCTCCCCTCTCCTCCCCTCTCCTCTCCTCCCCTCTCCTCCCCTCCCCTCATACGCCCTGCATCTCAATATGAAATGCAGACAGAGAAATCCATCTGTAACGCAGGCATTGTCAGCGTCTCGCAATTTACACCCATCCCTCTCTGCAGCTGTTCCTGTGCTTGATGGCGTGATAAATTAATCTTTTTCCGTGCCACTGCGTCAATTCTTTTAAAAGAATACATTAAGAGACGTTAGAGACATTTTTTTTTCCTGAAGTAAACATTTTTTTTCTATCTCCTCTCTCAGTCACCATGACAAATCATATTCTCAGATGAAGAGCGAGGGAAAAGGGGAGACGGGACAAGTGAGAGACGAGAGCGACAGGGATGAGGGGGGAGAAGGAGATTTTGGGGATCTGAAGCGCAGAGCTGCAGACTCAGTCAAAGCGTGTGATTTAAGTGTTCGTCAACATTTTTCCGGGGGCGAAAATGGTGGTCATAGCTGATCAAGCATAATGTCTGACATCCATTCTCATTGCTAGAGATGATGGAATGAGCAGTGCTCAAGCTGATTTTCCTTGGCAGTATATCCCCACCCAAAAACCAACAGGCGGCTGCCATTTGTCTCTGTTTGTCTCGGAAGCGTCACAAACATTGTTGTATAATACCACTGTAATACCAGTACCACTTGTCATATAAGAAAAAAATATTGCCCCTCCTCCGTTCATGTGTTTTCATTTTCAGGAAGATCATAAAGGTTCAGCTATTTAAAAAATGGCAGCCAACCAGATTAGTTATAGGATTGCCAAATTTGCCTTATCCATTCTGGATACAGAAACAAAGACACCAAACGCATTACATATTCATCTTTGGATAAGCTTTTTATAAATGTTAAAATATGCTTCTGCTCCGTGACATACAAGTACAGTATATACATTGTATTTAAGATTAAGATTAGTTTACTTTACATTATAGTTCCCACTGTCTCATTCAAACAGCGAGTTGATCCACTTTTCATCCATGTTCTTAAAATACAATCCCAGGCGGTTTTCATACAAGTAGCGTAGCGTTTATAGCTTTTCCAAAAGGTAACCGCCTGAATACCCTCTTTCGACAACATGTTAAATCTTTAAGCCTCACACAGAAAAGCCCTAACCAGTTTTGGTCCCCTCAGGATCCACTTGGCTTTCCTCGCAGCCAGAAAGAGGCTTTGGGTGAGAGGGCATGGAGGTGTAGCTCTCCAAGCTACCCGTGGAGCAGCTGCCCTGCTGAGCCCAGGAAATGCCTCCAGCAGGGCTCTCCAAAAGACCTCATACCGCTTAAAGGGGGAAAAGACATAAAATCCACCTACTTGTGGGACATATAGAATGAAACGACAAGTGATGGTAAGCACATCCCTGAAACGGAGTAGGAAGAAAGGAAATTGCACGTACATGCTCACGCATAAATCCGCACTGGATGCATGAGTACATGTTTATGCTAGCTCACGTGTCCAAAGTAAAGCACAGGCTCCCTCCATCTGTACAATACGTTTACTATGGAGCCATGCACAGCTTAATTAAAATAGCATATTAATGATATCAAGTTCAAGTGTGGCTGGATTTTACACTTTCTTTTTCTAAATGCGCGATGAGTGCATATTTACTACATAGATTTGTATTCAAAAATAATTTATCAAAGAAGTTACCTAGTTAATTAACTTCCTTTAGGTATCTGACATTTCCTATTCCACTTTGTTCTGGTCCTCATTGATGTCCAAATTAAATTACCATACATGCTATCATCCTCAAAGTGTTAAGGGTTGTTATTTCATATACCATGGATAGGCTACTCTACCAAGGCAGATGGGCCAGAGCGCCACCAAAGGATCAAGGGAAGAATGTGTTACCTATAGGTTTATGGGTAGAACTAGCACATTCTCTACTTTATCTTTTAACTTATTGCACAACATTATGTACCACACCTGCTGCCCGTACACCTACAGTATCGGGCATCCAGTATCCAAACTGATTTGCAGACTTCCACACCTCACGTAAAGGTAATTTCTGTTGGACTATATATACTGTATATTCTATAATAAAATAAATGCAGATAGACTGTGTGTCCGACTTTCTTTGGTCACAGCCGTACAAGCCAAATTTGAAGATGCCGATGTTTTAAAATCACATACACTAAGTAATTGTCAGTCATGGTCCTGCACTTTGTGAGGTCATACAAGCTGCTTGGGACACTGATTTCTCTTACCAGAATTTCTGAGAGCAGAGTACAGTGAGAAGCCCCTGTTGCGACCAAATTAAAGGATCTTCTTTTGTTTGACAAACTCCACAGGGGAGACCAAGCGTAGGAAGAAATCCTTTTCGCTGCTATTTCTGAGATTTCTCTCTTAGAAACAGAAGAAAGGATGAGACTTCTTCAAGACGAGACCCCCTACACAGAAGCAATTAAAAGGCTGGTCTTGTGAAGGTCTCGTTCCAGTATGGCCACAAAAACATACTCATTGCTGGCTAAAATTGAGAGAAAATAAGTTAAAGCGGTTTGATAACGGTAGCATGTTACAAGCACTAAAACAACATATGCAGTAAAGGAAGCTTGCATGTGTTTGTTAGAGATAAACGAGAATACATTCCAGAAATGCAAAATGAGCAAATAGACCTTTGAGAAATACCTTTGTGGAAATAGGTTGAGTAAGCCAACAGCTTCACACAACCAAGGATTTAAGATTTGTTTATCATATTAACATACAGTACAACATAACAACGTAACCACTTGGGTCAAGGAAGCTGTAAATCCCTGGACCTAAGCCATGAATGCCATGCTATAGTCTTTTGTCAAATGTGTTTTGAGAAGCCTATGTGTGTTTGTACCGCTGATGCAATCCCGGGTAAGATTTGCCTAGTGATACATGTAAAGTTATTTGTCAGCTCCTCTCCTCTGTGTAATTGTGGTGCCAATCACGACGACAGGGCTTGTGCAGGAACATTTATGGAAACGATGCAACATTGTTGTTGGAGAATTAGAATTACCATCTAGTCTATGCGTACGGTGACATAAGAGAGATTTGTCTCCTTTTGCTGCTGCCAGTTGGCGTCAAGAAATGGGGTTTTCAGACACAGGAAGAGTGTGGGATGGAAAGAGGATGAGAGAGATTTTCAGTTGGGGAAGGGGGGAGGGGGGTCGACGATAACTGGAGCATTCTGTATCATGATACACCGAAGCAGGCAATGACAGAAGAAGGTGTGAGTGTGACATTGGGGTGCTGTATAAACTTCCACCTATACAGTAGCATAAAGCAATTTAAAAAGGAAATGTGAAGAAAAACAAATTAATACATGTGTGACTTTCAGCTTATGTTTACATGATAATGCAATATATATACACCGGTGTATTATATTACTTTTATATACAGTAGATAATAATCATAACAATAATAGGCACCTGGAACATTATGTGGAACGTTACACGGACATTATATAGTGTTGCGCCAGTTTCTCAAGGAAATAGCACTTGATCTTCCTTTACCTCTTTCACACCTATACAGTAGTCTACATCTTTATTTTTCTTCTTTTTGTTTTTTGGCCCCACAATTCTCCCCCGTCTAATTCTCCGGCCACATATTATATACCACTTCGCTGTGAAAGCTATAAACACAAAGACACCATTCATACGGTTCCTTCTGCTGAATGTGTCACGTCATTAATGGACAGTGAGTGGAAGTGAAAAGCAGGGGTATTTTCATCTTGCTTTTTTTCCCCTCGCTCGCTCTCTTTTACACCTGGCGAGGGAGCGCGTGTAAATTGGCTACTGGAGGAGAGGAAGAAAACAATTACTGAGCCAACGTGCCTGAGAGAAATGAGTCTATTGCTTGACCTGTAATGAAGTGGAAAGTTGACATGCCGGCTTTGTGTGACTTACAGATTTGAATGCGTTGAAATGAGTCTTCTGTACTGTCAACCACCAGAAAAACATGGCCAATTATGAATGCTAGCCTCCTGCTAGCGCCAAGCTAACACGGATGCTTGTTCAATGATATTAGTATTGTCTGAGCATGAATATTCATTTGTCTTTGATAGAACATCATTTGATCACAATTTTGTATAGCATCTAATATATGTCAAATATTATTTATACTATAGTACTGTATATTAACCAGTACAGAATAATTTTCCTTGTGTTATTATTGTATTGTATTGATTTGAATGTGGGTTTGGGTTTTATGTACAGTACAGGGTTGGAATTTTTTTGGATTCCATTGCTACAATAGCAAAAGCAAGCTTTGCGACCTAATTTGATTGTAGACATCGGCGTCGGAAATATTTTGAATGTGGGGGGGGGCAATCTATACCGTAACCGTAAATTAACAAAACAAGGGAAACTAGCTAATGTTTACATTACATCGAGGACTTAACCATCAATCTAACATTACCTAGCGTTAACATAGATGCGCGTAACTAAACAAGAAAATTTACCTCCAGCTAAACAGTTTAAGGTGACAGCAAACAAAGATATTGTGTAGCCTCCGACTGCTACCTTGTATGGACGGCTGGCTTGCATACCGTAGCTTGGTAACAATGAAAACATATCATGAAGTGTCATTGAGTTACAGACACTCTCTGAATTATCGAGTGGAATGGATGTGATAGTGCTGATGTGCTGAAGTTTCACATGGTAAAAGTGAGGGTGTCGAAATGAATATTTTTAAAAGTGAGGGGGTCTTGTCCCCTTCTCGACGCCTATGATTGCAGATGACCAACTATAGACATACAATTAGCCCAGGGTCGAAGCACTTCATTCTCAAGTATTCACCATTTGTGTCTCAAGTGTTGTGCACAATAAATGCATGTACCTACCTGAGGTGGCATCGGACTTGGGCAGGAGTGCACATTTCATTGTATCTGGCCTTGTTAGCAGAGCTGATGAATATCTGTGAGTCACGCACAGCTGGTGCTCTTGCTCTCAGGACGTGAGTCCTGCGTGCCAGATTCCATGCCACGGGGGCCCCCCCCCCCCCCCACATCCCTCCATGTCCAGCCCATAGACCATAGATGAAATGTCAGTTGATAACACTCAGCTAGAATTGCAAAGGTTGTCAGTATTTGTATTGCCTTTTGTGTGTGTGTGTCTCCGTCTATGTGGTGAGGTACATACTGTAATGTATTTTACAGGAACGAAATATTATGTCAAGTCATATTCTACCAAGCAACAACTGGATGGGGGCTAATTTTGGTAAATGGTAATGCAGTTTAATGTTTTTTAATCAAATTATATCTGTTTAACCTGCTCTTTTTCAATATGCACTGCAAAGTGCAAAGTGAAATCACTCGAAAACAGTGGAATTTTTATAGATGAGTGATTTTATAGTTGTGTGGTCATTTTGCACAGTGTTGTCTCCATTTCTTTGTGCCAGTAGTCTGGGCTCAGCAGAACGGACTTCATCCGTACTTAAACTCATTCGCTTCTCTCGCCCTCCTCTGCTGTGCTCAGATTGTTACACAGCCCTGTCTGTGCTGCAAGAATGTTCCGCGGCAAAGTGACTGTCATTCCATTTCATATTAGTTTAGGCTGATCTACCTCGCAATAAAATATGAACATGCGGGACAGAATGACATGCTCTTCACCGCAATGGTAATAGCTTCAGCAGAATGTGTTTTCATTGTCTTGCCATCGGAACAGCACATTGTGTGATCATCAGAAAGTTATAACATGCTGCCTGGCGTACTGACATTCCTCTGCCTCTGTAGCGGTAATGTTGTAATGGAGTGGGAAAGAGAGAAAGGAAAACACAACCACCCACCCCACCCTTTCCCCGTAATGTGTTTGTGCACGTGTGCACCCACTTATTTATTGTGTCGGAGAACGTGTACGCTCCTGTGCGTATGCATCTGTCTGTATGACTGCCTAACAAGAGGCCCATGGAGGAATGGGGCGCGACAATCGCTCACCCTTTTTGTGTCATTCAACGTGGCACAAGCGCCATTAACTTTAAAAGCCAGGTCACCGTAGCAGCAGGGCTGGTAGCGCCTGGGCTCCAACCTCTCCCCTCCGCCACCCAGCGCCGTGCCGACCTGCCGTGGCAACGCTGAAGAAGAAAAAAATGGGCATGATGGACAGGAGTCAGCCCTCTGTGTTTTGGCTGCGTGCTGAAGGTGCCGCGATCTGTGCCGCGCCGTGACACAATTGGCAAGCAACTGTGTGTGTGTGTGTGTGTGTGTGTGTGAGAGAGTGTGTGTGTGCATGTGTGTGTGTGGCGAGCTGGGTGGCAGGGTCACAGGAATGCATGTTGATTGACAAGTCTCATCAGGGATAACTTAATGGCACCTCGCCACCTACCAATTAGAAGTCATCAAGGTCCCCAATTGAAAGTGGTTAATAAATAATGGATAGTCACAGTAATACCACATAATCTGGATATCAGAAAGTCAAAGGTGGATGCATTATTAATGGGGCCAAATTGGACTTTAATAACTGTTCCACTGAATCCCGCACCGCACCAGAATTCACTTATGTTAATATGCCTTTATTATTAATGGGCAGCCATTTTCTAAAATGTTAACTGACTGAGGTGCTCCAGAGGCGGTTGCTAAGATTGACGAGCATCTCATCTGGGGAGAAAGCGGTGGGTTGGGGTGGGGGAAGGAGGTGATGGGACTTGCTTATTTATTCATTCACCTACCTGTAGCATGTCGGCCCACATCACTGTGTCAATAATTCCCTGGTAAAGCCATTAGGCATGATCACTGTGGCCCAATTAACTCTGCCACGTGTGAGATGACAATCGTACATCATTAGCCCTATAATGGCACAGCCTCGTTGAAAACAAACACTAGGGCTATTACCGGGATATATACCGTTGTCAACTTTGCTGCTTCACCCGCTTGTGAATCTGACTTTGCTGGATGAATGCTTTGTTGGAGACTTGCAAGTCAAGTGTTATGGGGCATTGCACAATGAACGTCTGTGTGTGTGTGTGTGTGTGTATTTCTTTTTAATTGCATGCATTATCATAACGATAGTGATATGTGAGATTATCAAGCACCTAATGGCAATTTGCAGTTGCGATGTGGCACAGAAATTACGAGAAACTCTCTTGCAGTGCTGATATATGTTGACTAGAATGAGGGACCTACACATTTGAAGAGTGGAAAGAGCTATTGAAAGCTTTTAAAGAACATGAGGCACGTCAGAAGGGCTGCTCTGTCACCCTGATTTAAATTCACCCATCTCCTCGGCTCAGTAGGAGCTCACAGCGACTTCTGAGACAATTTGGTGGAGGCATCTCTGAGGGGAACCGATAGACTAGCTAATATGTTCTCTTATGGTATTTGCATAATGTCCATGGTGCATCGCCAGTGAGCTGTTCTGCTCCACTTCCTCCTTGTAATATATCTGGCAGCACTTCTGAAATGCAGTTGTCGTTGGCACCGACGTACAAATCAGACGCCGAAGCCCCATCCAGCATATCAAAGGGAGCACTGTTTCAAAATATTTGTTTACCATCTGCTTTTGGACTATGTCCCGCACAAATCAAGTGACGGGATTGGTTGTTGTTGTTTTCTTAAAAGTCATAATTTTTTTTTAGCGCTGTCAAAGGTATTAAATGTGGAGGAGAAAACACACGGGTTTGACAGGAGAGAACTCAGTTTCTTGGCAACAAATCGCCACCCTCCTGCAAGCACCCCCACCTTTCCTATTATGGTGTTGTTTCTTCACTAAATTGGTGTCAGAGGTGACATCCAACTGTGTTTCACTTCTGGATGAATTACTTTTTAAATGTTTGTGGCTATGACTTTTTTTTATTTTTATATTTTGACCATCCAAAATGATGTAACAATGTTTTTGGGTGAGAAATGGTCCCAGTGCATGTTCAATCAGTACCTTGGTACTGTATGCGTTGCAAACTGCAGGTCCTGCTCTTGGTTTAGTCTCTATTCTGTACCTCCACTCTCAATTTCCCTTTTCTTCTATTTGAAAAATGTATATTAAGGTGAACTTTTCACTCGCCTGAAAAAACAATTGCTAGTCATATTTATTGTGCATCTACAAAGTATGAACTTTGTGAACTCACTGCCCTAAACTCAGTTCTGCTTAGTGGATATATTCTGTTTTAAAGACACAATGCAACACATCTTCTATTATTACATTGACAGTTTGGACTTGACTTTTATGGTTCACAAGTCAGAAAATTTAAATTCTTAACTAAAGTGGCTCAGACTACCCCAGTTAAGACGTTAATATTAATTAGAAGTACATTATACCTTCTGACACAAGGTTCAAAGGGTTCAAAGGTCACATAAAATGGCCGCACTTCTCTGAATGCACTGTTTTGTTCTCCCACTATTACCGAATGCTGTCCTCCCATGCCACTTAATCGTAAAATGTCGCTTAACAAGTGATGTTTGTTCAGGTTGATGAACTGCCGGTATTGATGGAATAATTGACATAACCCTCAGTATCCTTCTCTGTCACCCCCTCCTCATTAGTCATTCTCCCTTAACGCTCAGTTGACTTCGCTCTTCCTGTCAGCGGAAGCATCTCATCGACTAACGCGGGTATTTTCCGCCTCAGTACAAGAAATTTGCAAGAGTATGACGGAACGGGTGGAAGGGGTGGGGATGGAGAGATGGCGGTGAAATTAAATGAAGGAAGAATTGCTTGTGACAATGCTGGGTTGTGTTATAAAAACAGTTTCCCAACTTTTTGACATTGAGTCAATATATTGACAGCATTTGTCACTGTAGCACAGCTTTGGTGGGAGTAGCAAGTCACTGTCCTACTGGCAGCAACTGGCCTGTCATGCTTCGATTCCCTGTCGCAGCGCCTCTTTGCAGGTGAAAATCCCATGGCATGGCAAGCAGGTAGCTTTGACAGTGAAGACAATTCCCTCTATAGCACCCAATGCTGACAATAGTCCCTTCAGGCTTCACATAGACCTCCAGAGAGAGCAGCTCAAACCTACATTTTAACATGCATAGGGCAGATGACACGTTAACTTACTGCCACTCTCATTCTTAAACACAGACTATAGAATAGTATAAAATATACGGTATGTTACACAGTGAGCATTTTCTTATGTGTTTGTTATATTAAGAATAAAGTGTAACTTCACCACCCGGCTCTGAGCCTGACTTCTCCCACTGCACAATTTAGCAAAATGCCAAAATGTAATCAATGAGCTTTGTGAGGAGAGGGGCTAAGAGGGGGATCCCTATTAACATTACGGTTAACATTAGAACTTGATGACGCAGGAGTGCACCAAAAGTAAGCCAACAAGGGCCTTGGGTGATTTTATATGTAGAGCCATTTTTAACTCATACAATGCTAATGTTTATAAAAATGGGAATTGTGTAAATGTTAACACCAGCATTGATGTCAGTCCTATTGTTTAGTTTACAGCTAAAACAACACATTTGAAGACGCAGTTACCCTTTAAGAGTATGAGTTACGAGTATATTATGGGGGAGGGGAAATATTATTATAATAAAATATATTCTCAAAATGACAAGAGTTTAATATGTATATCCATCTGAAAGCAGTATTCTAAATATGGTGACAAGATATGACATATATTTCATAATACTGACTTGCATGGCCAGTGCTAAAATGTTCTGTATTCATAAAACATCCATTTCACCACAAATGCTAAATGTATATAGCAACCAGACTCGTAATCATTATGCCACCTTGAATGATGAGCATCTATTGCTACTGCTGCGTGCCTTGACCAGTACACAGCTACAGTACATATGCACAGCAAACACTCAACTAGTATTAAAGGTACACAAGGTGTTATAGCGCCCCCTGAACCCAAGCCTTCTGCTTCAGATCTCTGTTTATATTTTGATATATAACTTTCCACAAAATGCCTACAAGGTTTAATGTTTTTGTAACATTGGTTTTGACTACATGGGCAATTATAGGCACAAATTGAGGAGCATCTCTTTAAATAATCGCATTATGACATACCTAATAACCTATATTATTTGGACTTTATGTTGGATAATATCGTATTCAAATGACATTGTTAGTATATGGTCACCAGAGTATGACAATTGTAATTGAATCCCCTGGCAACAGATAGAGATGTAAAGCAACAACTTGGCCTTGTGAGCTTTTAAAATGGCGCACATGACAACTTCCACACAGGCATGGACCCACGCCATGGAAAATTGCTTCTTTTGGTGTTTGCGTCTCGCCACAGGCCCTTTTAAATCATAACCAAAGCTCCCGAAGACGAACACACCGGGAGGTTGGAAATGTCAAACGTTCCTCTTTTCTTTTCTCCCTCCAATTCCATTGGCGTCTCACAACTCCATTTTTCCTTGCCTCTTTTGTGCCTCGTTCCTCCCCCCCTTTCATGGGAGATGGAGTGGGGGAGCGGATGATGCCAGCAATGTCACGGCTGGAGAAAGCTTATCCTAGATAGAGGGGTCTGTGTATAGAGTCAATCAGCGCTGTACAGACCCTTGATTGCCATTGACATTTACCGGGGGCCCATTTCCAATTAATCTTCAAGGGCCTCCACCTCTTGAAGCTTGATTACGATTCTCCCCCCACCCCGACAAACTAGCTAATTTGTAATTGGCCATGTGTCTGGCCGAGGAGGCTTCCTTTTATCATGGCTAGATTGAGATTGGGACGAGTAGGAGTAAGAGTAAGACAGAAAGTGAAAAAGATAGGAAAGGATATCTAGTCAACCTGTCAGTTGAGCCATGTTTATGTTTAGAATTTCTACTGACATGTTAATGAGATGTAAAATGCAATACAGAACAATGTGCCCTGGCCATAAGCTGGTAGACTATCAGCAAAGAGAGATATCGCACAATATAATACTGCACAAATCATATTTATTTATTCAAAACCACTTAAAGCTACAGACCACTGTTGTGTCATAGCCCCAGTGTTTGTTTGAGCACGTGTGAGCAAAAGTGAATGTGGCATATAGGGAAGGGTGGAAAAGGTGTGAGCCTACAGTATGAGCTACGTAGGGGGAGGGGTAGAGATAGATGTGAGGTGCTGAAGAGACATGCACGGACATGCAAATCATAACAATAATATTTATTTGTAACACTGGTTTTAACCACAAGGGTTATTTTCCAGACACAAACAGGAGTGTAGCTTTAAAACTGCTGTATAATATAATTTCTTAAAGGAAATGCTCCAATTGTGTTGTAGCTGTGCAGCTACAGTGGTACTGTTGGCGAAATGACATTCTGTATGTTATTCAGAGGCTCACCTATTGTGACTGGATGATATCCAACTGCGAACACAGACACATACATACTCATGACCATGCCCGCATGCTGGGGAATGCTTATTCACACTCCTAAGCCATATAAGCACACTCTCTCTCTCTCTCTCTCTCTCTCTCTCTCTCGCACACACGCACACTCACACACCAGAACACGCCAACACAGGTGCAACAGAGAGCTATGAAAAGCTATGTGAATGTATAATGAAATACGCCCCGGCTATGTTTTCAATTCAAGTGCAGCTCGTCTTTAGAATCCCTCTGCCATTCACAGAGAATCATCTCACTGTACAGTATCTGGTTATACACTGGTTTCTTTCTGTCAGTCTGTCTACCGATCTCCATTTTATATGAATTGCTCCTCAAAGGGCAAGGAGGGAAGGCAGAATTCCCAGCATGCCATCTCTGCCTTGCCGACCCCACTGTGCAGGCTTGATAACGCCTCCACCCCACCCCCAACCCCCATCCAGTGGCCGGTGTGCCCACAGTGAAGCCACCCAGGAATCTTATCTGCTGTCCAGGCAGATGCCTCAGGCCCTGCCTGCCAGTCTGCCTGCTGCTGGGCATCTGCCCTCTCCTTCCCCCCATCTGCCCCTCTCCAAAAGTCACAGTGTCTACTTGGCTGTGAGCTGCCAGATGTGGTCTTCTTCTTGTGCCATGTGCCTCTCTGTCTTTCTAACCTGTGTCTATGCTGTCTTGTCTGAATACAGGGATGTGGTTGTCTG
>JAODUG010000020.1:2482433-2493629 GCA_027564795.1 Aphredoderus sayanus | reverse complement strand
TGTGAGTCCAACTTTCCTCCCCGGAGCATCTAGTGACACAGTCAGGTCAGAAACGCAGGCCCCCAAATGGCCGCCCATCTAGAATAGAGGTGCCACATCACCCTGACAGCCGGGTCGCGCCCTCGGGGTGTCATCAGTGTGCGCCGACAGCGGCGGGGGTCAGAGGTCATTTCGCCCTCTGACCTCTCCTTGGAATTGATCTGTTGTAGTGGGAAATGGGATGGGCCCGTTATACTTCACTCAGCAGCTGGCCATACCTCCATGCCTGCCTTGGATGATTCACAGAGGCAATGAGCTATATTATTACGGAGGAGTCATTGTAGAGCTATGTAGAATGATGTCCTTCCATGGATGTCAAGTGTGTGTGCGTGCGTGCGTGTGTGTGTGTGTGTGTGTGTGTGTGTGTGTGCAACGGCGTCCATGTGTTTGTGGGTTTGTGTGCGCATACACGGTACTGTATATGTGTGACTGTATGTGTGCTGTTGACAAGGAGTTTGTCAAGAGGCTTTCAGGGGGAAGCCATCGGCGGAGAAGAGCGCAGGGCTGTCAGGCCAGGCGATCTGCGGCTCTGTGGGGTTCAGCAACAGAGATGACACCCACACATGTCAAATGTCATAGCACTAATCTCTTTCCCATACGGGGCCAGGTGTAACCACAGGGGGCCTGAGACAGGCTCACCTCACTGCCCGCTGTCACGAGCCGGAGACTGGAGGTGATTTTCACCATGCTTCTAAATCTTTATGTGTGTGGACGTTTTGGAAATGTTGTACAAGGTGTGAATATGTGCCTTGAATTTAAATGTAGTTTAGGGAAGAAATAAAAGATGTAACTTTAAAAGCTATATGGGACATGGACTGAACTGGACGTTACTACAAATTATTTTAATGGTTCTACTGATTTATTCAATGGCTTTGTTTGTTTGTTTGTTTGTTTTCCCAAGGGAGCTAATGCCTTGCCTCTCATCCCAATGCCAACAAGCTTTCACTGTTGAATAGACTGTTTTTTATTCTACACATGACCCCATACATACATTTTCCTCACGAACTTACAAAAGACCAATTATAATCTATGTTTGTGGGAGCTTTCGCATATTTATGTAGTTTTTTCTCGGTTCTGATATGAATCATTATTTAAAATTTACATGGAAATGTTTGTTCCATTTCTGTTCCATTAAAAACGTATATTATGTTATGGTGTATAAATAAGCATTGGCTTCTTGTCTATTTGAAATTAGCAATAGTTTAACTTCATACTGCATACAGTCACTCATTTTACCATATACTTTACCATGCAGGTTACACAAGATGTCCTCCTCCCCAACTGACTGTGAAGAATCTCAAGAGTCAAGCAGCTGTCCTGCACAGCGAACATTGCCATAATGATCCCTACAGATTCTCTGCAGATTGCCCCACTCCACTATACCTCTAAGCAATGGTCAGGTTACAGGCTCCAGCCGGAGCATTTTGACCTACTGTATCACCTCCGCTGGTCAGCTGGCACCTCTGACGTTGTGAGGCCCCTAGAGTGGCTCGGCCTCGACTGTACTCTGATCTGGTGCCACAGTAGCTGAATGGGCTTCCGGCAGGACAGCAGTCATGCATCTTCCACAAGAGGCTCAAGACCTCTTCAGAATCTACCTCGGTACCTCGACTAGTGACCTCTCCACCTCATAATACTCACCTGCTCTAACTGAAGTTCTCTATACTGTATGCTTTATCTTCTATCTCTAGCTTTAAAAAACAAAAATCCCTCCTGCTCTGGAAAATATGCCGTATGCAATTCCTTTTGAGAATTTAAAATGTTGGTTAAGTATGTTAGCCCTAATTATATTCTGCTGTCATTCTAACAGAATGTTTTCTTACTGGTGTATGACCTGTTCAGCTATTGACAACTGTAAGTCGCTTCGGATTGAAGAATCCGCTAAGTCCTGTGAATGTAAAAGGTAAAACCATCCCTGCTCTTCTAGCCAGTCCAATCTTTCTGAACATTTAGTCATGTACCTGCCCTTTGCTCATTCCTTTGCGCTCTTCCCCCTAAATTACTTTGAAATGATATACAGCCTGGGTGTCTCAAGGCTACGGGAGATTTAGAACTTTGTCCCACGTGAAGGAGAGGTGAGAAAAGACATTACTATGCAGAATAGGCAATATCGGAAACGCCAGCGCTCTTTATGGTGCGCCATGCAGATTATCAATCTATTTGTGTAACTTGCCCAGCCCAGGATTTCATTTTCCTTTTTCTTTTATTTGCTTTTCTGCAACCGTTACTGTAGTGAAACAGAAAATGACAGGCGACCAAGCAATACCAAGCAATCGTCAGAGGTCAGACTTCTACTATATGATTAGGCGGTTTAAAATGCACGCAGGCGATTATGTGTTCTTGGGAATACTGTATATTTAAACATAAGTACAGCTTCAGTCATGAAACGTATTTGTACAGGCCTGCAGTACTCTACATAGATATGTCTAACATAGATATGTCTACAATTGTGTGTTAGACAAATCCCTGTCCATGGTGTTGCTAGAGAACAACAGTAAAGCAGATATGGACATACTGTAGCACCACAATGTCCACTAGGCTGTTTCAGAGATAAGTCTGGGGAAATGATGCACTACGTTCTCCGTTGTCATCGAAGAGATATCTTATAGCCACGTCATTTCTCACTCAACCATCCTTGCAGGGGAATACGATGAAAATGAAAAGATAGTATATGGCAGCTCGTCTCAACAGCCTACTGCTGCTGAGTGAAGATGATTTAGAGTCATATTTGGGTATACCCATACAATGTAAAAGAAAGTGCCATTCGTGGGGCAAAAAGACACACTGTTACACGTATTGCTAATGAATTGCTTGTTATTATTATCAGTCCGATAGGCTCAGTCTCAGGAGCCATTTCACTCAGGGTGACACGCAGCGCATTGAAAACATTTCCAAGCAGCGCGCAGGTACAGTAGGGCGCACATGAAGGAGAGACACCGTAAGGGAACCGTAATGGCACCATACCTTACATAATCATCACGGCACTACCCACTGAACATAATTACAATGATTTGTGCACTCCCATTTCGCCCTTGTATTAAAAAATATTGCCGCAGGCAAGTCAGGCGTGAGCACAGGCAAGGCTGATGCCATGAATGGAGTGTTGCCCCCGGGGAAAGCTTGGAGAGTAGACCATGGTGTCATGCCAAAGAAAGCCATGTCTCCACGGTCTTGCCGTGGGAACGGGATGTCATTAGCGGGCCATTTAGCTGGCAGAGAGGTGGAGAGAGGTGAGAGAGACGCAGAGAGGTGAGAGATAATGCAGACTGTCTCCATTTTGTTATTTAATGGTTGTCTAATGTTTAGATGGAGGACTGTGCATCATATAGCCAAATAATGAAAACAAATGGGCCCCACATCATGAGTTATCCACTGTACGGCCTTCAGGGTTCGTTGATTAGCTCAAGACACTGAACCATAACTTCAGTTCACTTCTAGTTCATTTTGCTCATCATTGGACAATGGTTAAATCCCTCTGTATTGTACTGTACTGTACCCTATGGCATGGGGAATGTATTGGCTTCATATGTTTTAGTAATGACCGTAGGAAAAAATATAATGCTTTGTAGAAAATGGTTTTTGTATTTAATATGGTTAAAATAACAGCTTGAAGTTCCCAGTCCCTGGTGTCACTGTTGCTGTTTTAAAAAGGACAGCCAGTGTCCAGAATATGGTACTGTATAGACAAATCTATACAAATGGCCTAAAAGCCTGTTTATCAACACTGTCCAACTTGAAACTCTTTGGATTTTATTATGTTAATGTGTACGTACATCCGTATATCCTATTTCATTGGAAATGTGTTTATGTGTGTTCACCATGCTCAAGAGGAATGCCAGTGAATTAACTGTTGTTATCGTTGTGCCCCGGGTCATCCTGGTCTTTATTAAGCTATATGTTAGAGAACAGCTTCCATTGTTTCGCCCTGTCACTAACTATTTTGTCTATTGTCATGGCTCTGCAGTGTTATAGCATAGCGGAGATTAGTGTGATGTAATGAGAAAAAATACATTGTGTAAACATTTAGCATTTTCATTTAATTTTCATTCAAACGATATGTATACGTGTTTGAAAATTCTACAGTATATCTAGGAAATAAACAAGCTATGGTTAAGTGAGTCAACTACTATTACTCACCTATGAAGACTAGTAGCAAAGGTATTAAAATAATGTGCTGGTGTATACTGCATGGCTCAAATCCATATGTGTAGTAAGAGGGTTAATGTTGGCCACCTTGTTCATTCATAGATGATCGCTATAGGTCCAAGACTGATATAATTGATCAGCAAATTGTTAGGCTAATCAATATTTTCTCTAACTAAAATATTCTGTAAAGGGTTTTCTTACTGATTATTTCTTCACACTGGGTTGAGTCACCAATGGAAGCCTAGCTTGTTTGTTGGCTATTAGCTTGCCTGCAAAAAGTCAACATCCCACTCATTCAACATACTGGAGGTTAAGCTACTATTCATGTGCCTTTTTTGTTCATTTGTATACAACACTCTGTTTAGAAGTTGGTGCATTGATCAGCACATTAATTTTCTTCAATGAATTAAATTCAATATAGGCCTAATAAAGGGATACCACCTTCAGGTGTATTGGAATAGTCTTACTGGAATATGAACTGTCTATTATTTTAATTTTTTCATTAAATATTTCATAGAATGTTTGCAAGGTGTAAATTCACTTTACTTCCATTAGACTTTTTTTCTCCTTTTATTCAGTATTCACAGTTGAGCATAAGAAAGCGTTTAGTATTCTCTTTTAGATTGTATCTGTATGTATTATCTCAATTTGTCCCACTCTTTTTTTCCGATGTGCCCCTGTACGCCACTCGGCGGTGCTCGTAGACTTTCCCTTTTCTAGAAATCAAATTCGGTCCAAAAACAGAACAATGGTCGTCTCGTCTCAATACAGACCACAGCCCCTTGTTCGATCATTATAAAACACGCACTTGGATCCTTCAGAGAAATGTTCAATCTATACACAATGCCGAATTGTGACTGCTTTTACATTTCAGCACCACGGCGCTGTCCACAACACCAGTCTCATTTCTTGTCAGACCAAATGTTCCCTATAAGCAAGAGAATAGTCGTGCAACTAAGAAAAGGACCGCCTGTTTATCGCGTATTAAAAAATATTGAGGTCTCTGATTATATGAAATGTCATAGGGGGATGTCATCGAATCGTAACGTCAACGATTTGATTGCTTCAGCCGACAATCCTGCAATTTGCATTCAGTAGCCTATAGACATGTAACATGGGAGGTTTATTGCAAAATTCTGCTTCTCATGTCTATTTGTGTTTATTCTGGTCTATATTAATATATGTTAAAACTGCGAAATACGCTACATTTACATTTAGTGGATGTGTAGTTATTTGCTCATGAGAAGAGCACAAAGAACCTTTTTCTCTATATTTCTCTATTTATAGACCATCTCCCCTTTGTGGAATGTACCACTTGCACTTGGAATGAGGAACGGGGGGAGAGAAAACGCCGAGTTTCACACGTATATAGTTTCTAGTGGTCCCCCACCTTTTCCAAACCTCCCTGCAGTAGTCGCAACGGTTGAGCTGTCCCTGTCCGTTTAAACCGAGAAGACACCCATACCGACTTCTCAATGCAAAAAAAAATAAAAGGGTGCCAAGAAGCAGGGATGAAGGAACGTGGGTGTAAATAGACAGCGAACGCTCTTGGTCTCTCTCTCTCTCTCTCTCCCCCCCTCTCTCTCTCTCCCTCTCTCTCTCACAATCTCTTGCTCTCCCTCTCTTTCTTTCGCTCTCTCTCTCATCTCTCTCTCTCTCTCTCTCTCTCACTCTCTCCCTCTCTCTCTCTCTCTCTATCTCTCTTTCTATTTCTCGAGCACGCGTGCTCTCCATTTTATGAAATCAATGAACGAATTATTGAGTAGGACATAAATATAAGGAATCCAACCTCCAACCTGGGAACAGCGGCTTTCGCATTGTGATATGCGTTTTGGCCAGATGCTACATGTGTATTCATATCAATGTAAATATTTGCCTTGGTAGTAGGACGAGAGCGGAATCAGCTCCGGCACCACGGCTTCTCGGACTCCGATTCTGACCAAGACTACAACCTGCTTTTTACGAAAAACAATCGTCGGCCCGCCGCTACTACCCATCCCAACTCCCTGGCCGGTCCGAAGATGGCAACTTTAACCAACGGACAGGTGGACGGCACGGTGCACGGCATCAGCGTGGTCTCTGCCAGCACGAACGGCCTCGTGAACGGATTAAGCCACAGCCACAGCCCGGCTGGCTGCGCGGCCACCATTCCCATGAAGGACCACGATGCCATCAAACTCTTCATCGGCCAAATCCCGCGGAATCTAGACGAGAAGGACCTCCGGCCTCTCTTCGAGGAGTTCGGCAAGATCTACGAGCTCACCGTGCTCAAGGACCGCTTCACTGGCATGCACAAAGGTGGGTTAGGCTATAGGTAGGGGTATTGTAGTGTTCTACTCTCCTCACCCCACCTTCTCCAGTACTTGTAGTGTTTTATTGCCGCTATATCTGTAACCCGGGTGGACCCAAAAACTTGATGAGGTTGTATATGCGTAATTGACAGTTCAGAGTCATTCCGTAGACTATTGTGATAATTTTTGCCGCAGTGAATCTTGCTTTATTAAGATTCGAGGTTATTTGTTTCACACACACACACACAAAATACTAGTTAAGCTATTTGGAGAGAGCTACGGAGCCTTAGAGAACTCGAGCCAGCATGCAACGAATGAGGAGTCACGACTACATTAATTTATATGGGACACTATTAGGAGAAGCAGTGCTCCCGGCTGTACACTCTACATGACACTATCCCGTCTTACACGTTGGACAGCGGTGCTTTCATTCACTAAAACCAGACCATTAACTAAACGTTTTCACGGTGATGGCCCGGAGACCGTACACTCTGTTGCACGTAATTTCGCATGTCAGTGTGTGTAGCTGCGTGCGGGCATGCCTGCGTGAGCGCGGTCGCGCGTTTTTGGGGGAAGAGGGGGAGGGGGGTGGTTCACATGTGCGAGCGCGCGGGCCTGTGTGTGGATAATGGTTAATAACAGGAAAAGTGGAAAACCAGTGAGTGCGTGTGCGTGCGTGCGTGTGTGTGTGCGTGCGTGCGCGGGCGCGCGCGTGTTTGCATGTGTGAGCGCGTGTGCGTGCGTGTGCGAACTAGAGGGAGAATATTTTGCAATATACTGTAATATAATGAATTACTTATTTAAATGCTTTCTATGAAGTTTTACTGCTAGTGCCTGATTTCCTTTACCTGTTCGACATAAATTGTGCCAGTGAGTGATAGTCCTAATGGTATTGAGCAGTCTTTGTAACATTAATGACCAGCTAAGCCATTGGTGCAGGTGAACAGTAACCATGCTTTAGAAGTAACACTATTGAACTGGTATAACATTAATGGCCAGAGCTATACCATTGGTGTAACAGTAACGACCTATGCTGATCCTTTAGGCCTAAATTTTATTTCCTGCTCTCTGGGGAGAAGTAATTATCTGCAACTCACCGCCCAATGAAAGGTCACTAATTGATCTGCTACACCTGTAGGGAATCCTACGTCTCCAGTGGCGGGCAAGGCACTTTGGGAATTAATCACATTTACAAATGTTATTTTTGTTGTTGCTGCAAAGATCCCCCTCCCCATCCCAAGTCAACAGTCCGTAGCGTGCGGTGTGTGTCAGGAAATGATGATGATGACACAAATACATCCAGTGGGCAGGCGGAGGGAAGGGCGAAACCGAAGTGCGCAGAAGGAAAAGGTGTTATCTTTTATTAATAGTCCAGCTGTAGCGGCTCCCCATTGGACAGTTAATCACCGATGGCCTCAGAACTATGGGCTATACGGCTTGCCAGCTGATTCTAAGAACTGTCTCCTCACCGCAATATACGGCCCCGGGCTCCCGGGCTATAGGGCCCCCCCGCTTTCATTAGAGCATTCCCGCCGCTCCCATATTTTAACTAACTGGAGGGAGGCACTATGGCTGCTCCCCCGCTGACCGGGGGCCCCCTCCTGCCCCCTCTCTCACCTCCCAGCTGGGTGAGGGCTGCGGAGAGGGTGGCTAGGTTTGGCTATAGTCAAATGTTTCATAGTGTTTCTTTAAGGGTCACTGCGATGTAAGACATCCGTGTACTTTTATGTATTGAGAGTGCGATTAGTAAGATATTTATACTTCCACAATGTCACATTTACAGTGATGTAAACCTCTTTTTTGCACCTCTGCCTTTGTTGGCTTGACAGGGAGTGCACTGACATGGTCTGTGTTAATGATTGTTACATAGCGTTTTATAGTATATTACATGTTTTGTATATGTCCATTGTGCTGTAACAACGCATTTACAGGAACAGGAAAGTGAAGGCGAGCAAGACTATGAAATCTAAATTAATTCACCAGTGTCTCTTAATTTTTTTACTACAGCTAAGCTACATACAGAGTAACTGCCTTTGTCAACAATTTTATTGCATAGCTTGTGTCATTATTTTATTCATTCACGCTAAGCCAATCACAAATTGAGGGTTTTATGGAAAAGTACTGTGGTTATACAGCTGGAGGATACAAGCCTATTTAACTTAGGCAGGCAATAAAAGCATCACAGCCTCCTCTAGTGTACGTGAACCAGACAGAAAAACACAGCTATGGTAATGCTAGCCCTGAAGAGAGAGACCCCTATTACATCCATTGTCAGCCGCTCCTGTGATCCTATTGCCATAACCCTCGCTATAATGACTCCATGTATCACTAGTAATCTAGTCTTTAGGATTCTGTCCCCTCGGAATGGAGGGGGGTGCGAGTGTATATGTGTGGGGAGGGGTGGGGGGTGGCAGGGAGGCTTGGGACGGGGGTTCTGCGGAGGCTGAGAGCGGGCGCCCAGGCGACAGCGCAGGCCTACATTCTTCCAATGATTTTATTTCTCTCCCCTCTGCGACCGAGCCGTGCTAATAGAGGCCATTTATAATGGTCACCGGCGGCTGTTGCTGCTAACGCGGAGACACTGCTAGCACAAAGAGCCAGCCTTTCCTCTCTCCCCTCTCCCTGGCAATGCAGCATGAGAGGTGGGCGTCTGCCCGAGAGAGAGAAGAGATAAAAAGCCAAAGATAGGATTTCCGACACCATTCACGGGGTTGATTTTGCGTAATAGGCAGGGGCACTCGAGCTGTAACGACATGGTAATGGGGATTAAATAATTGAGGTTGTAATCTGTTGTGGACTGTTGTGACCGCTTAAAGCCGCCTTGTTTTCCCAGCCACACTTTAACCCGCTTTTGTCTTGTTCCATCCTTTTCCAGGCAAATGCAAATGCAAGTGTCAACAAGTTTTATTTCCCTGCCATTGTTTCGTTCTGTGGGCAACCCAATACAAGTAATTTGTTTGTCCTTGGCCAGCCCAAATCCATCAACACGCCCTGGCTTCTCTCCATGGGCCAAGACAGTTTGAGTTGAGTTTAAGAGGCTGGACTGCTGCTCAAAGTGAAATGCTCATGATGAGAGTCCCTTCTTATTTGGCACTTGTGCCAAGCCTTCCATATTGGGACTGGCAGGTGGTGCAGAGAAAATGTCACAGGAACTTAGTCCAAGATATGCTAAGCTTTCCAAAGGTCTTCCCGCGCAACGGTAAAAAGAACACAGTCACCCTTGCTGTATGTGCAATTCAGTCGTGTTTTTTATTTTTTTAAATTCTTCAGTGTTCAGATTCTTAACAGTAATGTCTTACATGAATTCTTCTCATTCCTCAGATGAAGGCTGTATTTCACACAGGTGTCATGCCTCTACAAGATGTCCTTGTGACATTGTGACATTTGCATTTTTCGGTCCTTTCATATATAGGTAAAGGTAATCGAAATGTCTCAATGCGTACAGTAAGTCCTATCCTGCGGCGAGAGATTGATTCTGATGTGTGTTAATCAGGTCATTAGGTGTTACAGGTTGAGTCTACACAAGTAATCCCCGTACTACAAAAGAGCAGTAAGGCCACTTTTGCCTTTGAAACAAGGAGAGAGAAAGCAGTACATCTGTATGTGTGTGTGCGCGAGTGCGTGTGTGTGCGTGCGCGCAATATTTTGTCCTGCAGGTCTGTGTTAATGCAGCATGAGTTCCACCCTCAAAATTTCACTGCCGTTGCATCATCCTCTCCGTGGGATCCTTCTTCTCTCACATTTGATTTGGGGTGTGTGTGTGTGTGTGCGCGCGCACGAGTGTGTGAATGCGCGAGTGCATGTACGGATGCGTGTGTGAGCGCGTGCGTGTGTGAGCGCGTGCGCGTGCAATGCCTCTCCTCCCCGTCCCGCCATACTCCGCTCAGCTCGGCTCCGAATGCGCACTCAGGCCCCACGTCGTGTCCTGTTTCTATGACGACGTATCACGATCGATTTTGAGTGTTTTCGTTGGGGGAGCGAAGCAACATGTGTCACAGAGGGGGCTGCTTGTTGCCAACGTACACCCTGTCGCCGCAGAAACACACACACACACACACACACGCACGCACACACACACGCACACACACGCACACGCACACGCACATGCACACAGACACACACACGCACGCACACACACAAACACACACAGACGCACGCACACACACACGCACACACACGCACACGCACACACGCACATGCACACAGACACACAAACACACACACGCACACGCAGACACACACGCGCACACAAACACACACGCACACACACACACACACACACACGCGGACCCTGCCCTGCCAAGCAACAAGAGCGAAACAGGAGGCGGAGCCACAGCAGCCGTGTAGGAGCATCCGCCCAGCCTAATTTGTCAAGGCAGCCCGTCGTCAAGGCAGCCCGTCGTCAAGGCAGCGTTGACCGCGTTGTCCGTTATCATTGGCGGGGACCGTCAGGCTGGGCCATTCCCCCCCCTCCCCCCGATGATGGGGAGCTAGTTAGTCACGGGGGAGGGCGGAGTGGAGGGGGGGTGGGGTGTAGAGAGAGAGAGCCGGTAGGGACCAGCGTCTCCTGCATGGATTAGCATGCTAACAGCGGGCGTGGAGTCAGGGCGCCTGTCAGGGAGGTGGAGCCCTCTGGCTCCTCTGACCTCAGCCAGCCTCTCATTAAAACCACTGACCTTTACGGGGGGCTGGGGGGGGGGGGGGGGGGGGGGGGGGGGGT
>JAODUG010000020.1:2442992-2457298 GCA_027564795.1 Aphredoderus sayanus | reverse complement strand
TCTCTCTCCCTCTCTCCCTCTCTCTCTCTCTCTCTCTCTCTCTCTCTCTCTCTCTCTCTCTCTCTCTCTCTCTCTCTTTCTCTCTTTGTGTCTGAGCAGCCCAGAGTCCCACTGCAGCCGATCCTCTCCAGCAGGCTTACACTGGAGTCCAGCAGTACGCAGGTCTGTCTGTCACTCTCCACGGACCACTGTGTGCGTGCGTGCGTGTGTGTGTGTATGTGCGTGCGTGCGTGCGTGCACTGCCTCAGCTTGAGAGAAGGGGAAATGTAACATTTAGGGCGAACGTTGCTCGTCAGTATTCTATGTGTGTGTATGTGTGTGTGTGTGTGTGTGTGTGCGCGCACGCGCGTGAGAGTCATGAATGTTATCTGATCTGCTGTGTGTGTGTGTGTCTCAGCAGCCTACCCTGCTGCATACGGTCAAATCAGCCAGGCCTTCCCCCAACCTCCACCCATCATTCCACAGCAGCAAAGAGAAGGTAAGACACGTGCACAGGTGCACACACACACACACACACACACACACACACACACACACTCATTTAGCTGACGCTGTCATTCAGAACAACTTCAGTTGTTAACGTGTTTATTTATTTATTGTGCTCTCACAGTTTTTACAGCTTTAATTCTCATCCTCCTTTAAGGTACACAATTAATATGAGTTGGAAATGCTAAAGCCCCGTCTTGTGATTGGCTAATGGCTAACGTTTTAGAAAACTACTCTACAGTTGAATAATGAACCACAGAGAGGTGTGTGTAAAATAGCAAGTGTTGCAACAGTGCTTTGTATGAGAATCTCCTGAGAGTTTCAAACCAAATTGTAGACCAACTCCAGTCACACCGAAGAACTCAATGACCTCTGGGATAGCCATGCTCGACACTTTACTGCCCCCTTGTGGTTAAAAAAAAACTTTAAACAATTTAATCGAATGCCAGTGCTTTCGAGAACATTCTTATTATTAGTGACTACCACTAAGTAAGTAGGAGACTGAATTACCAATATCTACTCAATTGCCAGTCTTTTCTTTAATTCTTGCATTTGTATAGGGATGAACTTATGATTTCCAAGTTACATCCTTTGAAGCTCTGTCGTCATGGACAGAGATCTGCGCGTGCAAATCTGGCCCGGTATCATTGTGAAATCATTTAAAACTTAAGCTAAAGGCGTGGATAGGAAGGCCTTTATTTTAATATATTCTTTTCTCAGTTTCATGGATGCCATTTTTGCGAAATTCCTGTGGTTCCTTTTGTTCTCTTTTGTCCCTGCATTTCCCCTGATGTACCTTCATCTTCTTCTCCCTTTTCCCTCTCCATCTCTGACCCTTCCCCCTTCTTTCTCTGTGTTTCTCGCTGCATGTGTGTGTGTGTGTGTGTATGTGCGTGTGTGTGCGTGTGTGTGCGTGTGTGTGTATGTGTATGTGCACAGGGCCGGAGGGTTGCAACCTGTTCATCTACCACCTCCCTCAGGAGTTTGGGGATGGAGAGCTGATGCAGATGTTCCTGCCATTCGGTAATGTCATCTCCTCCAAAGTGTTTGTGGATCGGGCGACAAACCAAAGTAAATGCTTTGGTGGGTAAAAACGTATAAAACCAAAAGATTACTTATTCTTCTTCTTATTTTACTAATCACCTTTTTTATCGCAGCCAACCGCCCTCAGCCCCAATACTTCTTTGAACAAAAAAATATTTTTTTTTAAATATGCAGCTGGAATTATTGTTAGTCATGTGAAAGCTGGGGATCTGTAAGGACAAAGGCATGGAGAATCACTGTCTCAGGAGTTTTCTGTTAATATTGAAGCAGTTTTTATTTTCAAACGTGTGTTATTGATTTCTTATGTTAACCTTGCTCTTAAAAGTTGCCCACAACTGTTTGGTTTGGTATTTACAGGGTCCTGATTAATAGATCCCACTTATTATTATAATCTATTCCAGTATTGTGGTATGAGGTATTGTGAAAATGTGTCATTTGGTTCAAGACAACTACCACTTTTAAATGTATTGTATTGAAGCGTTCTTGAGGCACAATTGCTCTTTGTGGCCAAGGGCAAAATAGGTGTAAGGGACAAGACCTTATAGAGGTTTTGATTTTTATAGCTTGTTTTATGGACACGATGAACTTCTAGTTTCCGTAGTCTCAGTCTCGTTCTAACTTGCAGGTATAACACTTCCAGACTCATAGCAGTTTAATTTGTCACCATACTGTTGGAATTTACCCTGAAACAAACTGGAATTGTTTTTATTTTTTATTTAATTAATTCATCTTTTTAAGTATTGACATTTTAAATGTTAGGCATTCGCCTAAGTATGTTTAATATTATTTTGTGAATTGATTTGTGAATCAAAATTCTTGGTTTAAAACCCATCTCCATGTTGACAGTGTAATTGTGGTTGCATGTGCCTACAGTATCTCCTCATTTCTAGTTCTTGGGAACCCATTGTACAGTACTGTACTTGTATTATGATGTCTTGATGTTAATGTGGTCAACATATGAATGGAATGATGTATTGCTAAGATTATTTGGCATTAACTATGTATTAAAGTAATCTGATAGATTGACACGGTATCATAGGTTTGTTTGTTTGTTCTGAAATATATTATTATAGCTACATTATATGTTCATTGTAGATGTTTTGTTATTTTAACTACTGTATATTGGCAAGACAAGTTTATGTTCTATAATCCACCGTCTTTGTTTATGTACTCACAACCAAATGTTGTTTACCGTTCATCATCTAATCATGATCACCCCCTATTCCTCTCTCTCTCTCTGTCTGTCTGCCTGTCTGTCTGTCTGTCTGTCTGTCTGTCTGCCTGTCTGTCCTCCAGGGTTTGTGAGTTTCGATAACCCAGGCAGTGCCCAGGCTGCCATCCAGTCGATGAACGGCTTCCAGATTGGCATGAAGAGGCTCAAGGTGCAGCTGAAGAGGCCGAAGGACGCCAACCGCCCCTACTAGCACCCCTCCCCCCCTCCCCTGAGTCCCCCATGCTGGGGGCCAGGGCAGCCGCTGCACACAGGGAAACACAGGTGAGGCCTGCAGATCGACCAAACACATTAGTTGTGTGAGTTTGATAGGTGGTTAATGGAAACCATTATTTCCCTCTCTCTCTCTCTCACACACACACACACACACACACACACACACACACACACATAAATGGCATTACAGTAAATAACTTTGGAACCACCTGTTTATGTTTGTATAATATTTCATAAATATCCATCAAAAATTAGGCTCATCATCATCCATCAACTATTAGGCTCATCATCTGCTAATCATTTAGAAATTGTACACCTCACCACTGGTTTATTGGTAGCAATTTATGTAAGTAAGCATATAAGTATACCCCTATTAATAACCATAAATAGCAATACTGACTGAATGAAGATTGGAGCAACTTGAAAAAGTCAGGATTATAAAAATACTTTTTTTTTATATGATGCAAACCCCTGGAACATACAGTACATGTAATGGAAAACAGCATGTCTGTATTAATTAAAATGTATTGATAAAGGTGATATGCTAGTGTTGCTACATACAGTATGTGCTGCTAAGCCAGTTGTTCAAGAAACTACTGCGTCATTTTACAGACAACGTTTCTATTGAACAGGGCTGCAGTCAGTGAGTAACCTCTAATGTATCCCTGTGGGTGAGAGAGAATTGGTAAAAGGTTCCATCTGTTGCACATGGAAGGACTCACATCCACTGGAGAGACATTTATTAGCCTTCAGGCAGACAATTGTGACGTTTCTTTTTGTCTCCTCCCTCCATCTGCGTGATGGAGAGCGGAGGCAGTGTCATTCATTCACCAATGATGACTTCATTCAAGGGCAACTTATCACCCACTCACAAACCAAGTGAAGCATGCTAGACTGTGTCCTGGGGCCAATCACTGCTTCCCGAAACACGAACATCTACAAATGTATGGCTCCAGTATTTTCAATGGACCCCGATGAAATGTGTCCTTATAGAACTTTTCTTGTTTTCTTTTAAGATAACGTATATGACTATGTTGCATTTTGGCTATTAGCATGGGTTCCGTGTAAAAATAAAAACCCCACTTAATTCTATAAGAACAAAATCAAAGTTCAATGAATTGAGTTAGGTTGTACTTAGAAAATATAAAGAATAACAACTATTACTGTCAGATCAGTATATTTAGCAGATACAGTACAGTGCAACACAATTATATTTGTCCAGTCTAATAGAACTATTGTCTCAGTGTTGTCAGCTATAATGAATGTAAGAAACGCATATGGCTGTCCGCTTGATCTGGTTTACAGTGTACAGCTAGGATCAGCATTGACTTGTGGAAAGAGAAATAACATGTGGTAATTTGTAAGACATTAAGTACCAGATGCATTTAATGTCAAATTTAAATTACTATGACCACTGTGAATTCTGACATTGTTGACCGGAAGATCATTGCTGTTCTCCAGTGGTGTATAAAGCCATCCGAGCATTATCATGCTAATATATTCTGCCTATTACTGTATGTCATTTGTTGTTTTACATTGCAGACTATAGATTAAATAATACTGTTTTCACATGTCTTTTCTAGGTTATGTTGAGCTGGATTACATTTTGACTACTTGCTGCGTTGTCATTGAGAGCAAACCCAACAAATGGAACACTGAGGCTTCTTCAGAAACAAGAGAGAGAGAGAGATGACCAAGTCAAGGACAACCCCTTTGGACGTACTTAACCTTTGGAACAAGAATTTGTACCAGCCTGGTTAGACCCAGGTCTTTTTCTCCTGCACACACACACACACATACACACATACTGTACACCTCTTCCCTCTCATACAACCCTGCTTGAATGACAGTTACCTTTTCTGGACCACAAAGACTTTCGATAAACCTCGAAAAAAAAAAAACTGATAAAAGAATAAAAATTTAAAAAATCCTGAAAATGACCAACCCCTACTGAACTATTAAAGGAAATATGGATGTCAAAAGTCCAACAAGAACAAAACAAGCTTTTAAAAAAAACTGAAAAAGGATTGCCATAGGAGATATTTCTGTAAGGTGGTTTGAATATGGAGCAATTACTTTTGAAGACCAATTTTCCAGACTTGAAACAAGGACGGACATATTCTCAAAGAGAGAACTTAGGGAGTGTGATATTTTCAGAACACAAATTGGCTTCGATTTTGGGATGGCCATCTTTAGCTCGGAGTGCCTGTCCGTTTCCAGGGGATACCGTTGCCAAGGACAGCCATAGTAACGGTCTCCAGGGAGTCTTACCTGTCATTCCTTAGTTGTTTTAGGGACCAAAAGACCAAACATTTTTATTGCTGAGGACTTGTAGCTCTAAAATACTCGGACCACTGCGTCTCCTTTAATCAGTTTTGGCTGGTTAAGGAGTTGCATTTAAAAGATGTGTACATTTCAAATATATACAGTGTATGTATATATACATATATATTGCTGATATGCTTTTTGAATACAGGCAAAACTATTTCAGATGACCAAACGGGGTCACTCACTTGGCTAGTTTACAGTTATTTTACATGTTTTATTTTCTTCTCTTCTCATTTCGTCCTGAGGGGATGGCGAGTGCATGAGAGGGGCTGTTCCGTATTACAGCCTTACCTTTTATAACTTGACATCCTAACCTCGTAGTTAGAACATTGGAAACGTTTGAAATATATGAACTTGTTTATATTTGCAGTACATATATGTATAACAAGCATTCAAGCAAATGTATTCATATATACAGTATATATGGATAAATAGATATTAATCACAAACAAATATATGTATTTATATGCACATATTTTATATGTGTGTCTGTATATAGAACGGCTACTGACTATGTGATGAGCTGTAATTCTTTTGTAGATTTTAGCTGGAGTTTGAAACATTGCTCTGCTTGGGATGAATCGCAAATCTGGCAGCTCCCAAAACTGCAGGCATTCCTATCTCTGATTACCTATATGCTGACACACATTATACTGCGAAAAGATGTATGTGTGAATGTACACATATGGTGTAAATACTATCTGAAAATGCAAAAAGCCACATCTCAGTAGCAGGCTTTAAGAGAATCAGGCTAATGATTTTAGAGGAAAAGGATAATTATCTTCGACTCTATTCCAAACATATCTTTTGAGCTTCACGCACGCACGCACGCACAAACGCACACACACACACACACACACACACACACACACACACGCACACACAGACACACACACAAACAAATCTTTAAAACTTGAACCAAAACGAACGAGTCTCATGACCCTTGCTGTCTTTTGCATTCAGTAAAGTGCATGTAGCGTATTGGCTGTCACCATGTCAAGGTGTGCCTTGACACCTGCAGAATCTGCCATCAAGCACTGTGCTCACAAAAAAATAAAATAAACACAAAATATACACTGCGAGCAGCCAACAAGCTATTATGATGTCAAAACTACAGCCAAATCCATATAATTTCTCAGCCATTTATAAAGCTTCAGTGCATGTCCAATTTAACAGTCTGTCTATTGTTGCTCCATAAATGTATACGAAATGCATTTAGAATAAATGTCAATTTATTTGCTTACATTACAATTAAGAGTGGGCATTAGGGAGCTTGTTAGTACAGGTTGTTTTGAAACGTGTATGTAGGAAATATTTGCGTTTCTCGATTGGTCAAAATTAGTGGAACACTGCGGCAAAGGTGATGGGACAGACCAATGAAAATGACAGCTGTCACCAGGAGTGTGCAGGAGTGCAGGAAACGCGTGTTCCACTGGATTTGAGCAAAGTATGGTTCAAGGAAGCAGTTGATGTGCCGTGGTTTCAATGATTAAAAGATGTGATTAACATTTGAAAACATTAGGGATTAATGGTTATAACGGTGGTTTAATATTGATGAATATCGTTATGATAGGAGAGCTGGGTTTTGCCTTGCTCAGAAAGACGGACTTTCTCATGTTATTTCCTCTAGCTTCAGATAATATATGGATCTAGCAGTTAATATATGGATCTTAACAGGTAATACTTAACTTGAAGCATAACCTTTGGAATATGTTATATTGCTTTATGTCCCCATAAAACACAATATAAACATAAAAAAAACCATTGTGAAACATAATGAAGCAATAAGTGTGAAAAACCCATTTACCTATCATACCTGCTATCATATTGGCTGGTGTCATATTGATTTAGCATACACTCCCATAAAATAAAAATGTCATAAACAAATACTCTACACTTCCTAGTAAAAGGTCAACAGGCCATTATTGGACTTGCATTCAATACAGACTGAAATCAGTTGGCGGTTACATTATGAATATAGACAATATGACACTTTGGAAGGCAATGCTTCTTGAAGGGTATTTACTTTCCTTATTAACGGATTTTAGTCCTAGGTTTGTTCCTAGTTTATGTAGCTAACCTATTTTAGCTGATTTACCTGTCAGATTCAACAAGGCCAAAACATGTCATGACACATTCCAGGTCCCTGCATACTGGGTCAAATTAGAATGTCCCCTTTTCATCCCATACACAATGGTTTAAAAGAACACTTTCATAATTCATTATAGATTTTTTGTGTCTTAGACCCCATTGTGTCCCCACATTCACATGTGAATGCTATGTCAGCAACTTTGACATTTAGATGTTTTGATTCTGACTGCTGCCATGGTCTACCACGGACAATAGAGAGCCAAAGTAAAAACTGATTTTCTGTGTTCTGTGGAGTAAACAAAGCCACATTCAGAATCACACAGCAAATAAACTGTATAGCCATGCTATACTGTACACTGTGTCGTGGAGGACATTGTGTTTGTCTAGCCAGTGACGGCCAGTTCAGAAATATATGAAGAGATATCATTGTTTATCCAATTTAATCATTTTTAGTAGGCTTTAATTAACACCACCTCCCACAAGCCCATGCAGGGATAAACGCGGGGGCAAATCGGACAAGCAGGCATTTAAGTTTCATTAAATTGACTGTAAAGGAGAAATACGCTGACAGAGAAGCGCAAATATCCACACTGGATATTCACACCATCATATATGCATGCCAAAAGCGATTTGCTACTTAGTTAACTTATATATACCGCAAACGAAACACGAAAACGTTGTCTCTCTATAAATATAAGTAGCTTAGAAACTCAAAAACAAACATTATTTTGTCACCATTTATCATAGTGTACATCTGCATTTGTCTGACTGCCATGTTGATTGCCCCCACTGATCTGAGAAGACTTATATTCTGTCAGCTAGCGGTTTTGTTTTCCACCTGTCCAGAGAGCACTAGCCTGAGAATGCCCAGTATCTCATATCCATGCACTTCAACTTACAGCTGCAACTGTTTACATATGACAAGCAAAGAAAAAAAAATACAATGGTTCAAACACATCGAAAAACAGAGCAGAAGTTTGACTATAAATATATATAAATATATACATAAACCGATGAATATACTGTAAATGTTTTTTTTTTCTGTTGCTCTGTTTTTCCTCCTGTACATAGGTTTGCATATTTTATAGTACTTTTACTTCTATCTACAAGGACTGGATAAAATGATACTTTAAATACTTAAAAAAAATATATGAATGAAGACATGATAATACCAGGTTAAAAAAATAACTAAAAAAAATGTAAAAAAAATTTGTAGGATAGGAAACAGCAGTGGGACCTGACCAAGGCTTTTATCCAGGATATAGTCAGGGAGAGCATTGACCTCAGTTAGCATAGACACACATTGACCTTTTTATAGAAACACCTAGATGGGTTAAAATCATTTGTTTATTTAACTATTTATTTATGCCTCATGTCTGAAATGATATGCATGCTTTCATGGCATTATTTTTCTATGAGTTGGTACGTGACCAAATAGTTTTTATATATATGACATGCGTGGGCCAGCATTGTGGTCTCTATATGATCATTGCTCCTGCCTTCAGCACTTCTTTTATCATGGAGAATAATGCTCCAACTGACCAAGTGATGTCAAAGACAGATTTTATTGCTATTTATTTATTTATGCTTTATTTATTTGTGCCGACTGATTCAAGATCGGAGCTCTGTTATTGCCGCTGCATTATCTGCTTTTACCTATGTTTATGCCATGCTTCATTGTGATTTATTTGTTGCCATACTTCTGATGAGAAGTTTGCCGAAAATCCTGTCTCAATGTCCCAAGTCAAATTTTAATGTGACATTGATGTAAGCCAACTGATAATTTTAAGAAAGTCCTGTGTATATGGCATTTAAAAATTGTATTATGTTCTAATGAACTAGCTTTTCTAAAATGTTGTTTTAAGTCTGAAACTGACCTGGGAGTAAAAGCCAGTTTAATACTCCTTAGTATGCTGATTATTCTGATATGCATTATCAGTGTCTCAAGGTCATTTAATCTTGACAGTGATATTTAATGAACTAATGGCTGATTAATTGGTTAAACAATGTTAAACTGCTTGCATAAAACCCCTATTTATGAAGATAACCTTTCCCTTCCTTCAACACTTCACAGCCTACTTTGACAGAGCTCTGATCTTGTCTAACTGTTGTATTAAGAGCTTAAATTCACTGAAAACTGCACTATCTCATCAAACATTGTGTTACCATAATCTCTTCAATGCTATTATCAATGGTTTTATTCTGACAAGTCAATAGTGTTAGTGTTACATTTTAATTGGTTTCAAAAGTATTCTGGAAATCTATTCCCAATTTCAGCACACATGGAGGGTGGGGAATGGAATGTTGCATAAAGCTTTGCCAAGTATCCTGATGAACTGAGCTTGATTGGGCAGTACGCTTTAGGTTCCCGCCCCCATCTATCCAGACTGCACCATTCTCTAGTCCCCTGGACTTTCTTTTGTAATTTTAAATGAATGATGCGTCTCAGCTTAGCCCAATAATAAAGCACAGTCTAGAATAAAAGAGCCTGCGTCATGAGTGATATTTACTGAGAACAAATGGGTCATTATAGACTGCTCTCTCATATACCTCTCACTGCTGCTGTGGCCTAACAGGTGAGATACAGCATTTTGGTTTGGCTATACCCTGTCACTCCAAAGAATAATGAAGCTGTCGCACCATAAAGGTGGATTAATGGAAAAGCGATCCAACTGAATAAGTTAGAAAATATTGAATCAAGTCACTTAAAAATAAATTAGCCTTTATTTAAATAAAAAACACCACAATTAAGATCGTCATGATTAATTTGATTAGAAACATCAGTGGAAATGTAAGAACCATAAGACACAGTGTTTGAGTAAAAAGAAACTAGGCAATTATTTAGTGTTAAAATATTTACTGTTTGGTTGCAGAATGACTGCGTGCAGACGCACACGTTAGCAAATGAAGAAGATCTCTTCAAGAATCTGGCTCTCCTCCACGTCCTGGTGGGGTCCCTGAGGGTAGGGCCCGCCAGGAGAAAGCAGGGCTCTGCGGTCCGGCTGGGAGTAGCGTCCGGGTCTACGGGCACTGCCTGCCATCTCAGACACAGAGATGGGGCTGAAAGCCTCCAGCAGCTCCATCAGGGAAGAGTCCAGCCTGTTTCAAATAAAGTGAAATAGGTTTTCTTGTGTTAGAAATAAAAAGGACGAACGTGACCATTAAGAATTTCAACAGTGACCTCTGCCAAAAATGTTTATACAAATTTAAATAAAACGTAAAAAATAAAGATCCCCGTACAGACTGCCTAACAAATGGACAAGACATTTTTTTATGTATTTATTTTTTATAAATAGCCTTAAACTTTTTCGCTGCTCGGAAAAAAAACAGAAGGAAATCGCACACAGACAGTTACAAAAGTTAAGCAGACAAAGTGAGAGCCAAGGGAGTTACACCAGACACACACCAGGCTAAAGTACACTTGTAGCTCAACGCTCGCACCACAGTATTTGCTGTTCACCTTTCACTTGCAGACAATATGAAAGCAAATCCCTCTACGAGTAACGTTAACAAAATGTTTCTTGCCGAAGTGCCTACTGAACCTTAACAAGCAGCATTAACAAGTCAAAACCACTGGGGCGGCCCGGCAGAATAGCACAGCTTCGTACAGGTGTGAGAGAAGAGGGGGCAGGATGAGAGAACCCGGTGCCTTCTCCGCTGGAATAGAAACGCGCGGAGAAATAAATAAACCAAAACGGGGGAGATTAAGCTAATAGAGATTCAATCCCTCAGTCTGGCTGGCTTGATAAATTATTCAGTGTATACACAGTCTGACGAGGAGCATTCCAGATACAAAACATGAATTCTTTAAAGCACGCTCCACTGATTTTCCTAACATAATTCTCTGCTCGTTTTAAAGCAGCATCGATTTGCATCCTTGCTCGCCTCTTCCAGGTGAGGCCGATCGTTGGCATATCTTCTTGGCATGCATACGCGTGGTCAGAACAATGCATGCTGGGGGACAGAAGAGGTCCACCAATGGTAGCTATATATAGTATATTGATAGATACAGGCGCAGTCACACTGCAAGGCTAAGCCAGCACATGTCAAAATGTGGAACAGCTTTAAAGAGGCTAACCGCTATGTTTCAGTAGTAGCATGTTCGAGTGGGAGCTGAGGGGTTGATAGCTGCCGAAGAGAGAGAGGCAGAGATTGAAGCTTAAGTAAGTAAATGTGTTTTCCTCATTCGGTCCCCTCCTGCCTGTCAATAGCAGTTAGAGAGAGAGTGTGTGTGTGTGTGTGTGTGTATACGGGGGGTGGGGGAGGCGTGTGCATGTGTAGGGAGACCGAGAGGGAGTGCAGTTTGGTGAAGAGAAAGGAAGGCAGGGAGGAGATGTGGGGGAGGGACTTTGGCTGGGCTCCCTCTCTCGAAATGTGAGAATTTGCATTTTTATTTGTTGATTTATTTAACGGACAGGGCTCTCAAACAGCCATCCATCAACGGAAGACACGGTGGTAATGAATAATGCATCACTTACCGGCGGTCACAATCTATAACAAGGGGAGTGTGTGTCTGTGTGTGGGGAGGGTTGGAGGAGGTGGGGTCAGTTTTGGCAGGGGGGGAAAGGGAGGTAAAGTAGCACAGAGATTGCACAACAGAGCGAGAGAATGCTAATAGGTTTTTTGGAAGGCTATATAGCACAACAAAGAGCTTCATTTGTCAGCTCAGGTTTATGCGGGGTAAAGTTATGAATTGCTACCCAATATTAATATCACTCGAGGGAGTCCTGGTAAATCTGTTTCATTACTTCAAAAGAAACTGAAGTGGACAAACACAAGACATTGCTTAGTAATCTGGACACGCTTTGCATCTGTGATGGAGGAGTAACTCCAACTTTGATTAAAAAAAACCCCAAAAGAAACAATAACCTGAGCTTGCAAAGTATCACTAAATATTGCTAAAAGACAACTAACTAAATTATAGTGAAAGAGGCACTCAAATGTAGTCAGGTCTGGCATACACCTGGCATATGTACTGTACGTACACTACGAATGCACACTAAGCCAGGCAGCAACACCTGAATGCGTTGGATAAATATATTCAGGATTTGAGCTATTGAATATCACATCAAAATAAGGAGGAATAACTGTATTCTAATGTTACGCAAGATACCCTAGAACACAGTAATGGATGATAATAGGCCACCGTAAGTCAGGCACGGGACAGCAAATTAACTTGATAAGTGTGCTTTCTTCTAAAATGAGCTGAATGAAAATAAAACATAAATAGTGCTTCAATGAGCAGATATGGATTGATACACTTTGGTGCTTCAAACTCAGAATACCAGGCCAGATACTTCATCACTCCAGCCCCAACACTAACCTCAAAGCTCTTCTGCCCGACTCCAGCTGGTGATTTGGCTCCTCTCTTTCATTAAAGAAAGAGAGGAGCCCTGTCTCACCCTGGCTGGCTCATGCTTTCATTTGCAGTCCAAACAGTAAGATTAATCAAAAGAAAAGAAAAAATAATAGTAATCTAGAATGTATGCTGTGTGTATGTCGAAGCACGTCAATTTCTCAGCTAATCAATAGTGTGCGGGCAAAGGGAGGTGGGTCGAAAAGGGGGAGGGGGGTGTTATGGAATTATCTCATTACTAATTAGCACAGAATTCATAGACAAACAAGTAGGTCACTTGTTAGCCCTTAAACTCAGAGTGGCGAGCTATATATATATATATATATATTTATCCTTACTTCAACTGCTGTTTGTATTTCTCGACAGCAACTGCAGCAATAAAAAACAGTAATATGGAGAAAGAAGATAATGACATTGTTGGAATTTTCCCAGCCTTTAAAAGTCTTCAATAACAACAGCCCGTCAAAAATCACACGGTTCCATACCCTCAACAATGCTGTTAAAATATCAAGATTAGCCATATGCATAATGCAACGCGCGATTCCCATGTGGCGCAGTACAATTAAATATTTATTGCACCGACATTAGCTAGAGTTGCTTGGCGCTTGTTAACTTGAAAAGAACACTTTTGCTGCGCTTGGCTTGGGTTTGTATTAGAGTGCAGGTGAGGAGGCCCATGACTTGTCCATCTGCTTTCAACACGAGCAGAAAAAGGTGAGCAGAAAAACAAGCCTGTTTCCGTCAGTCCTCATTAAAAGACAGAATCTGACAAGGCCTTCCTGGCAAAGTGGAAAACTTGACTTAATGCAGAATCTTAACAGCCCTTCAATTTATATAGTGTAGCTTATCCATAAAGAGTCATTTTTATTTCCTTGAGTTATAGATAAGTTGTAATTAGGCAATATCGGATTTACACGTTTTGTAGGGAAAAATAAGCATCTAATCCAAATGAGTAGCCAGAATTGCAACAGAATCCCAACAACAAACACGTTACTATAAATCTATGATGCAGGACAGTAACAAAAAGGCATCAAAGCAACAGACTTCCTCACTACTGGTAGTAAACAACTGCTGTGTGCAGCCAAGAGCCCAATGGTTTTAATAGGCTTGGAGGTATAAATGGATTGTAATAACATCTGATACTCTGGGTCCCTCACTGGAATTAATAGCCATCTGCCCAAGCTCACAGTTCAACTTGGAAAGCGTGCTGCTTTTGTTTAAGAGTTACTCACAAGCTGTAAACCGCGAGTTGTTGTGGAGAACTACCATTCGGTACAGGGAGAGGGCGCAAGCCCTCATCTGTCAGTCGGAAGAGGGTGAAAAGAATTTGGATTGTATGAAGGAGGAAGAAAAAGTCAAAGCCGTTTCCTTCGGAGGAGAAATAAAGACGTTTCAATCCAAGTAGCTTACCAATATGACATGTTGCACACGTGCCACACAACTGGGTCTCCACGTGGACGCGCAGGTGAAGCCGCCGCTGTCACATTAATTACTTCTCCAGGTGGGGGAGGGGGGATGGCGGAGGGGGGGGGGGGGGGGGCTTTTCTTAGAGAG
>JAODUG010000020.1:2407382-2418122 GCA_027564795.1 Aphredoderus sayanus | reverse complement strand
TATATATACACACACACACACACATACAGCAGCTCATACCAGGTCGGCTGCGACTGGCACCCTTGCCCCTGCGGCTGGCAGCACCGCGGCCCTTGCTGCCCTCCCTCTCCGCCTTCTTCTCCCGGTTCTCCTTGTTCTCCTTGCTCTCTGATGTTCCCTCCTTCACCATCGGCTTCCTCTTCCCCACCGTCTCCCATGAGGTCTAAATGCAGCGGGAGAGAAAGTGAGCGGGATGAAGAGAGAAGAATGCAGGCGGGACAAGGAAAGGCACAGGAGCAGACAAGATCGCAGATCAGTGGAGAGAAAAAAAACGGTAAAAAAAATATATAATTATGAGGACTTCCAAATGTATTGGAATGTAGTAATTTTGTTTATGTGTCCTCAAACGTAGTAATGGAACAACATTTTTATTTGTACTGAACTATAATTGAATCTTAAAGGATTTGTCTCTAGATCTTGATAGCGTTCAATTCGCTCACTCACTTTGAGAGGGCCATTACTGTAGACCTAGAACCTCCTGCTTAACAACACCATCATGTGCTGGTGACATGTTATACGCCTGTATGATTACATACCATTACAGCAATAACATTCATATAGAGGAGAAACCCAGCCGAGTGCTATTTTGAGACTTCCATTAAACAACAACGATAACTGACAGACCGGGTTGCACCCCCCTAACACACACCATCTGTGCTGCCCTTCTTCAGCATGCAAGAGTCACACACAAAGAACTCATGACACTCAGAGAACGGACAACACCCAAATGTTTGTCAGACATTTGGTGGGCCTTTTCCACATAGTTCTCTGGGCAGAGAGGGCAAATGGAATACAAACAATAGCATGCTTGTATGGCACACAAAATCAGCCCTGGCGGTATACAGAGACAATTGTATGGAAGGCACTGGAGCAAAGGGGGCTCGACATACTCATTGAAACATTAGCTGTCTATTTATTTAGTCCTTTCAATGCTCCACGTGAGAAATTATCCTCCAACTTGGCATAGAAACTGTCGTGAATAATCTTTTACACGTATGCAAAAAGATTTTGGTAACTAAATACAAATGCACCTATGAGAAATGTGAATTCAATAGCAGCCATGCACTGCAGTTTAAATTACATTGTGCTACTTTTTTGTGCTACATTTTGACATTTTCACCATTAGTTTCACAGATGAGGTTAAAGATGTACTTGAGTAGACCCATAGTTTTCTCACAGCCCGAAAACACACTTAGAAGAAGTATAAGCAGTTCAAGTGTATACAACACCCATTCTGTACAGAAAGCCAGCCAATCTTTAAACACAATACAAAACAAACCCACCACAAGAGTTCACAACAATCCAGCCTGTCCTGAGCTAACTAAAAGTTTTGATTTGGAACATCCTATATCAGGATAGGAGGTGCATTTACCCATAAACATGTACTTTGGTTTGAGAGGTTGGAATTGAAAAAATGCAAAGTAAATGTGGCTGCACTTTTGTGTGAAGCAACATTGTATCAACACCAATGCATAAAACCAATCTGTCAGACACATTCAAATAAGGAGCATGCTTGAGAGAATGTGAGACAAGCTTGGACATTTACAGTTGAATTCTGTTACCAAAATGATATTGCACACTGCTACATTTTCTGATTAAATGTTTGCATAGATCATTATTATTATTATCATCATCAAACAATAAAAAAAGTGATATTAATACAATTAATTTAAAAAATAAAGATCACCACAAAATCGCAAAAGGGTCTCAAGTGTGAGAATCAGCAATACAGGTTAAGAAAAACGGTTTTCAGGTAGATGTGTACCGTGTCTGAGGTGCTCTCCAGTAGAAAGTTGATGGCGCGGTTGACGTCCTCATTGCAGTCATGAAGAGCTACCATGCATTCATCCTGGTTCTTCCCAGTCACTTCCATCAGCTGGACAGACACAAATAGCACATACCAATATCCAAATAAAGATACTTGTATTTACATAAGCAAAACAACATTCTGTAAGAATATCCTGATATCGTGGGCCAGCACCATGGCAACCCATGTTCCCCACCTGGTTGACCTTATCCTCAAAGTCAGCATCGCTCTTGTCGTAGATCATCTGGGCAAGCCGGATCTGCTCTGCCGTAGCCTAGATGGCAAAGACACAAAAGAGGAAAAAGAAAAAAAAGAAAGAAAAAAGAAGCAAATGAGGGTCAGCAAAATTAGTGCTTTCTGTTGTTATGGTTACACTGCATAGCATAAGATAACTGGCCAATTTAAAAAGGTATAGTCAGTCATACTGAAGAAGACTTGTTTATATTTGAAGTTTATCAAAACTAAAACATCTTTCCCATCAATGCCATAGGGCGCTCCTTCAGAACATCCTCCCCCCACACTAGAAACACATTGCAAAGGCTGGCGTACTGTTATGTGGTGCTGTCTGTGACACTGTTTTTGTTCCTATTTACAGAGCCAGGGCTGTGGGCAAATACCGAATTCATTTTTCAGCATGCACACAGAATGGGCAGCTAGCAGACCGCAAGTAGATTTTCGCTGGCTTATAATCGCTTAAACATAAATGTTCATATGGGTACCATTTGCTACACATCTTAACCAATGTGAGAGTAAGTGCCCATTGCGGATTGAATGTACCTGTATCTGCTTCTGTGGTTGTGAGGTGTGTGTGGCAGCGGGCAGCGGTTTTTCCCGAGGGCCCCGGGCCTTGTCGCCGCCCAGCGAGCTCATCATATACAGTATATACAAAACTCTGTATGTACAAAATAGAAAAATCTGAAAGAGACACGAGACAGAGATATAGAAAAATCAACATTTGTGAATTTAACAAGCCCAAAAGCAGCCTTGGGCAGAAGACTATACATTGTCCACTATAATGGCACATCTCTTCTAAACTGCACAACATAGATTAACACCCTTACGGGGTTTGTCTCTGACACACAATCAGACGCACTATAGGCCTAACAGTGATGCAACTGCTTTGTAAAAAATCTAGGTCAAGGAGGGAAGAGCGACCCAGTGTCCTCTTACAGTCCATGGACTTCCCAAACAACACACCACATTGTGTTTAGAACTCAAGTAGAAAATATGGCATATACCATACATTTGCTAGAGAAGGCCAGTAACTCAGTTGCCAGTTGCTGCAATTTGGTGTAATTAACTATGCTTTATCACCTATACTTACAGCAATTAGAAGAAGAAAAATATGTACGATTATTTACTATGTTAATAATTACACATATCCCCCACTGACCCATTTGTTTTATGTAGGAGAACAATAGCAATGGAGCTGAGTGTGAGAATGACGTTTGCAAATACATTGTAGCGATTGGCTGCTGGATTCGAACAAAGCTAATGTCAAAATGAGAGCTCGGATGCCAATTTAAGCGAAGAGGCCGAATGCGAAACCTACAATGTTACATTATGCTTGAAAATATACTACGTTACAGAATATACGCCTGCAAAATAATACACAAATTATAAAGGATATGCATCGTTAC
The DNA here is from genome assembly GCA_027564795.1 of Aphredoderus sayanus. Taxonomy (NCBI): domain Eukaryota; kingdom Metazoa; phylum Chordata; class Actinopteri; order Percopsiformes; family Aphredoderidae; genus Aphredoderus; species Aphredoderus sayanus. Next base: position 2,414,636 of record JAODUG010000020.1, on the reverse strand, counting down.
TTATAGTCGCAAAACAATAACAAATCAATCATTCCGCACTTTAAGCACGGATTGCAAGAGACTCGTTGTCCATTTCAGGATTTACTGTATCCCGCTTATTACTCACGGGGTGTACAGACATCAACATACTTGTGTGCATAGAAGCAGCTCGTTTGACACATTAAATAGCATCAAATAAGATATCAGACATGCCAGTTGGTTGTTGTTTTGCAGATGCACAGTCGTTAACGTTAAACGGGACTGTTAAATAACAGTTACCTTTGCCGTTTGCACAATGTCATCCGATTCCCGTGGTGCAGTTTTTAAACAACACTGACCGACTGCTGTTGTTGGTCCTAGGCAGCCCTTTGTCCTCACTGAGGTTAGCTATGATTAGCTAGTTAGCCAGCTTGTTACCCTACTTGACAATGCCGTCGAACGGTGCAAGGGACGGATGAAGCTAACAATGCTAACGTTACCTAAAATCTGGTCTAAATCGAAAACCAAGAGGTTGAATGCAAGATGTCCTATAGTTGTCAACAGTTTAATTAATACAATTAAGCCGATACTTTCCCAAAAGGAGGGGATGAGTATGTGTTAGGACATTACAACATGCTAGGCAGCTAACAACAAAGCTTTATCAATTCTAACGAAAATGGCCTCACAGTGAACAATCCCATCCCGACATTGCTCGCACTGGGAACAACACAGAAAATTGCGAAAGAAACCACCCGTACGCCCATGTAAGAAATAACGTGGTCGACGTTCAAATTAGAACCATCTTTAGAACAACTCAATAAGCGTGTTCAAATGTGGAGACTGTTTGATAGAGAACGACATTTGTTATATTATTACCTGCTAACACGCTTCACTCAGCCAGCAGTAGACAAGGTGGTCACGTGACATGCGTCTCCGTGGCTGATGCTCTAACCTCATGGGGTTATGAGGATATTGTTCCCCTTGCCAAAAGTGTTCCTTCGGAGAAAATCAATTCTAAGACCTGCATTTTGCGATCATCTTTGACTGAACTTACATGATATATTCATGACATAATATTACATACGACATGCATGTTCCATTGCTAAATGCCTTTTCTATTATTAAACAGAAACACATAGCCTACTGTAAGAGAAAATCAACTAAAGTTATGGCAAACTGCAAGAATCCGATCTTAAAAAAAAACAACAAAAAAAACATGGTTAACAAATAAGACAGCAACATCATGCATTATTATGCACAAGAATCTAGAATGTGTTCCTATGCATAAAAAAGCCACTAATACACACAAAATTACACCAATATACTTTTTTATTGTTTTATCATTTACTCTTAGATTTAATAACTTGGTTCTCAGGTGTTAATATTATACAATTTCCTCAGATTCATTTGTAAAAACATTCATGAGGTGTGTATATATATAAAAAAAAAAGGGCACCACTAATTAAAGACGGGTCAGTCCACACACACACACACTTTCTTAAACATGTACATAAATGTATGCATTTGTCCCTATGCATTTTACATATTCATATATAAAATACACTTCAAAAGTGATTACTTGGACTTGGGATTTTGTTAGAGTTTCTCTTTTCAATTTAGCATTATTGTCATGAAAACTACAGAAAAGGTTCCATGTATAAAAGCAAAACCGTTACCCTACAACAGTCTTTCACAGAAAGACTTGGGAAGGCAAAATATTACTGCCTCTGCCGAAGAAGAAAGAGAGAAATGCTCATCCCTTGAAAAAAAAAAAAAAAAAAAAAAAAGGTTTATAATAAAGGTGATAACAAATGTCTGATCTTGCAGTGGCACCTGACGCCATATTACAGTCCAAAAAACCTCGGATTGCATCTCCTTGAGTTCTTAAAATGGAACTTCAGAGGATGAGATACTTCAGAGATTACCTCAATGCCTTGCCATCCATTTACTTTAAAAATAATCTCTGAATCTCTGAATGTTTTGGCGAAACGTAAACCTAGCACTTAAAATAAATTGTCTTGTTAATAATCAGCTAGATGACTTGTTTGCCAAAATATTAATTGTAAAACCTCTATATAATAACAGTTGAGTTTGTCAGGTCTTAGATCTTAGCCTACTGTATATGAGCTAGGGGGCATTCAGACAAATCTGTTTAAAGTCCGTTTGAAAACATAAACAAAAAGAACATCACTTTAGCCAAGTAGTTGAATACCCTAGACTAAATGAATTAGGGTGCGGGGGAAATAAATAATAAATCTAATACAAATAATATGGGCAAGTTAGTTCAATCACAATCGAGAAGAGAGAGAAAAAAAAAACTGAGTGATCATTCATTGCAGAACACTATGATTGCATTTTGCAATCTTTGTAGTTGTTGCTCTTTTACATCATATCAGTAATATATGTAAGATAACACACTGCTGCCTTTTGATTTGTATGCTATTGTCCTTGCTTTACATCTGACTGGATTAAGTTCTTTGCAATGGTTCTTCTGGACCATTGTAGGACAGCGATGGCCCATTCCAGCCAGAATTAAACACTATCAGACTTTTTAAAGTAGGTAAAACTGCACCCTCTGTTTAGTCCTTTGAAATAAAGTCTGTTCGATCCTTCCATCGCCTTCACTCTATATAGCAGTCCCAAAAGAAAAAAAAGAAAGAAAAAATGTCCAATATGGTCCAATTTTGCGAGCTCAATGTAAAAGGTTTAGCTGGAAAAGGTAAAACTTTATTCTTCATATTTATACAACTCTCTTCTTAGTGGGAGACCTCAGCAATAAAATCACTGGTTAAGTCGCGATACATCTATACAAAGAAACAGTGTAGGAGGTGGGCGCAGCACAGGACTGAACAGTGGGGTAGTACGATGCGAGGTACAGAGAACAAGATACACAACGCTGATATTTAAAGCCATGATACTATGGAATCATGCTCCTGAGTCTACACTTGAGCAAAAAGCAAACAAAAAGGCAAATCGTGGGCAAGACTGATACCACAAATGTGACCTGAAAAGGATGACGGATGGAGGGACTGCGAGTAAAAAAATAAAAAATAAAAATGAAAGCAGAGCAGGCGACTAGCTCCAGAGTCCTGCGTAATTCCCATGTAGGCCAGAGCAGAGGGGTCCTCCAGCTACAAAGAGTTTGGTACCGGAGTCGTCATAGCAGTGGGTGTACACTGCATTTGGGAAAGACTCGATGTCTGAAAAGTAGCTCGTCCATGTCTCGTCATGGTTCTGAGAGTTGACAGGGAAAGCATTAACATAAGAAAAATTATAACATAGGGCATTCAATTTAGATGTGAACAAGAGTCTTCTATTATATATATATATAAAGAGCTGGGCACGTTAACGCATTAATGAATTAACGCCAACAATTATTTTATCGCGTTAATGCACTTTTTTTTTCTTTTCAAGTCTGTTGCTCACTGGCCCTGAACAGCGACGGACTGACCGTCAAAACGTTCGGGAGATATCCCAAATGGCTGGTCCATTCAAGGCCGAAACGGTGGGTGGTAAAATCATTTTTAGGTTTCAGTTTAATCTCGTTAATGTCCGCGATCGGGCCAGCTGGCTGCAGCTGAACGCTGTCTCTGTCACGGCGATGTGGCGCCATACAACGGTCAGACCGGACCAAACTAGGGGAGAATGGGTATGGTTGTAACAATTGCTTCAGCAACTATAACTCCATTGAATTGTACTCTGGTCTCCAGCTACCCTGTCCTTACCTCACATTGAGTCAGTCTATACAGGTCTGCTGCCTGAGTCAAATAGACTTTAAAAGACTGGCAGACACATTTCAGTCTCTTTTACAATGCCAAGGCATTCTGTAAAAGATATTAAAATCAATCCGTTCTTAGTTGTATGATAGGGAATGGTTTGGTAGGGAACACTTTTTAAAGAGATGTTACAACACACCCCACCACTATCAGCCATTGTTTAGCTAGATGTATTAGGACTGTGGTTTGATATTAACATGAGAACAGTGTATCACATGTTGCCAAAGAAACAGCATTTTCATAAGTCATACAATTTTATTTCCAATGGTATAGATACTAAACAAAAAAGATGAATTGTCAAAAACTTGACTATTACCTCAAAATCAGTGTGTCTGTCTGTAGCCTTGGCAACCACCATGCAGTATCAGGGAGCAAGTATGTAAATACTGAAATTAGCTATTTTATCCTATCTTATCCCTAATTGGTCAAATTGGTGGTGTTACAACCATCCCCGGTCTCTCCAACTTTTAATATTGAGGGGCGATATGAGCAACCCTCCCAACATGTACTGAACCTCATGTTTACTGAAATAAGATTTGCAGGTTCAGGGGTATTGTTTGTTTTCTTGTTAAATGTAGGCTTTTATAGCCCTTTGAGACTGTAACGTGATTTCCCTCCCACTGTCCTTTAGTTTCAAACTCACTAGCAGCAGAGTGCCATCTTGCGCGTAACAGTGCGATTAATCGCAGAAAATCATGCGATTAAAATGTTTCATATTTGCCCAGCACTTTATATATCTCCAACTGCCATTACTATAATGTAGGTACAGACAAAACTATGCATACCAGCCATCCCTCCCCTGTAGTGAGCTTGAGGATGCCCTCTCCTGGGCGTTGCCGGTACACGCCGGCTGGTTGCAAGGGGTTCTCCAAGAACCTCTGGGCACGGATGTCATAGAAGAGGAGGGAACCCTGACCTGTGCCTACTGTCACTATGTGTTCATAGAAACTGACAGAACGGATCCCTACACACACACACACACACACACACACACACACACACCATTTGTTTCCATTAATAAGTCCTGAGCATTACTATAAAGTTACCCATCATTACTGAACTACAGGCTGAAATATCACTGGTTGCAACCAGGGTATTTGGATTACTTCTGACTCAAGGCAGACTTTAACCTTTCCGCTGTCCTATGGATCACAATGACCCGGTGCACTGGGCACCAAACACAACACGGACATATGACATTCTGCGGTTGGCTTCCTCTGCTGGTAGTCTGCTGAAATGCCTTAGGGCAAATACTAAATTTGCATTTACCATGTTTTATTACAATAATTCTCCGACTATTAACCACAGGTTAACCGCATGTCAGCAATTTATGTAATTTTTAGAAACAAACCTGTTTATTAAAAAAGGCACCTGCTTATTAACCGCGGTTTATAAAATGTTATGTCATCGTGTCGGAGGCATTTTTATTTATAGACCGCAGGTTAGCAGACAGTCTTCAAAAGCAATGTTTAAACCACAGATAATAGTCAGGAAATTACGATACTTTAGTGTTAAACAATACAAACAAACTGTACATGATCATCCAGAAGCCATCCGCATAAAACCTAAACCACATTACAATAATGTACCATGTTACAGCTGCTGTAAACATAAATTACATAATGTAATTTAAAAGAAAGGTACAATTAAATTCAGTATTCGTTATTTTTAATTTAATACCATGTCAGGTAATACATGTTTACAAATTTTAAATCAATAACACAATAGAAAGTCTAATTTAAGACTTTCCCCCTCTCCACAGGGATCCACAAGGACCCTGACTGCAACACATCTGCAACAGCTAAAATAACTAAATATGGACCCTTCACAAAAGTAGCAATAAATAGCATATTGCTCAGCTAGCCTGCTAGAAAGATAAAATGTACCATGCTGCTTTATAATAAACGCTACTAGGTACAGAGAAAGTTCCATATCTCACTTGTCAGGGCGACAAACCCTCAAACCCTATATTTTAAATGCCTTGTATATAATCTGCTGCTCCAGAGGTTTTCTTGTCTGGTGTCAACTGTGTTTAAAGTAAATTTGTACACAAAGAAAGGACATTGCTCCTCTCCCTTTCCTTATTAGCTGTGCAGTGCATGCAGAATATCTGCAGCCAAGCTTATGTTGAAGCTGTCCATGGCTAGCTGCCCAGCATGTGTGCTGTTCGCTCCAGAAGTTTAGAAGAATACTCACCGCTACCTCTCTCTCTGGAGTTAACTGACTTGATGCTGTTTGTGGGCTGCCGTGGGTCTAGGAAGGAGACGTGGGCCTGCGAGCCCACAGCATACACCGACCAGTCCTGCCCATACGCCAGACACACATTCTCTTTGCAGTGAGGCAGCTTGGTGGACAGAAGCTATGAGGAAACAACACGGGGGGTGAAATGAAACACCGGTTCATAGCACGTTATTGAGCATTCATGTGGTCCTCGGATGGTCCGATTTCCCCGAGTTGTTAAGTCGTAATTCGGACTTCAGCATGTTCATGTGCTTTTAGTCGGAATGTGGAAAAAACATGTATGCAACAAAGATGTGTTGTGTTTAGGTCACTTTACATTGACAGCAACTAAACGTTATAAACCAATACATTATTATACATTACACATGAATTTGCACCATTAAATAGTCTCATTCCATCAACCAAATATTTTATGCTGTTTACGCCATGTTTCTGTGTGTGTGACGTGTTAGGACATCACATGGGTCGTTCCCAGTCAGGAACACATTATTCTGATTATTCCGACACCACATGAAGGCAGGATTAGACTGTACGTTGACTGTAAAATACTATAATATTCAGGTACCTTGCACAGGTTGTGCTCAGCCTTCCAGAGATGGAAATAGCCATCCAAGGAGACAGCACCAAGTTCCTGTAAAGACACAAAAAGATTTAACTAGATATATTCTTGTGACTCAAGCCACGCAGAGAGAAGAGAGCTAGAGTCTAAAGTCTCACCTTGTGGTTGTTGTTGAAGGCCAGGGCACGGACCTTACAGTTGTAGGGGTTGGTGTACTCTTTTGGGATGTCCTTAAGGGCCCGGTGGGAGATGTGGGAGTAGCAGGGTACCGCCTCTTTACTCTGACTCTGCTCAGCCCGGGTCAGCACCTCCTTTGTCACCTCCCATAGGCCCATTGAGCCATCCCGGGACCCTAGGGATTAAAACACAGTAGATATCTGGACTGAACTAAAATACACAACACCACCACACACAGAGCCATGTCACTCAGTTGGTATTGCACCAACTGAGTGATACTACTTCCGGTCCACCTTAAGACATGTATTTCCATTACATACAAACAGGGGCTGTTTATATAGTCAACTCACCAGATACAGCCATGCTGTCACTGATCCACGCTATTGAGAAAATCCAGTCATTGTGGCCATCCTGAAAATCAGCAGAAATAAGTAACATGTAAGTAGAATGTCATTAACCCAGACCTATTAACCCTCGTAATGTCCTCTGGGTCAAAATTACCCAAATCACTAGCTCTTTGTGGCAGATAGAAGGCGCTAAACC
>JAODUG010000020.1:2353741-2372032 GCA_027564795.1 Aphredoderus sayanus | reverse complement strand
CAGTGACGCACAGAACACACACACTTGCACTTGTTCTCTGATGAAGGCGGAGCAGACACGATCGAAGCCTACCTCCATGCCAGCCTCCGCGTAATGCGTGTTCTAGTGATCTACAGGCTTGATTGCCCGCTTGCAGTGCGCTGGCGGTCACTAGGTGGCGGTGTTTCCTTTTGTTACATAAGCCTTTCCAACAATCACAGAGCTAAGCATTAACTTTAACAACAGGTTACATTCCCTGTGCACTGCTTTGTTTGTTTCCAGATATTGTGAAAAAGGATTTCATTCAACTGGCTCAGTGCAGCTTTGTTGGATTTCCAAACCTTGTCAAGGCAACAAAGGTTTATCTTTATCTTTTTTCTAAGTTACTAAAATAAGCATTAATTATGTCTATACCCTTTTTGTAAATTGGAGGTAAATATGTATAAAAGCAGCTCCAGACTGATACTCACAACCCACTTAACTACTTAACAAATTGTCTCCCTATAATTCATCCTTCACCTGAAACAGGCCCTGGCAAATATGTAAAACTCTTCATGCTGATGGTGTAGTCAAGATTAATGGGTGGAGAAACCAATACCTAATGTTTTGTACATTCAGAATGCAATTGTGTATGTATTATTTAATGGAGTATTGTGCTGCCATTCAGACAAAGATTGAAGCCATCAGAAAGGAAAAAGAGTCTGAGTCTGAGAAATTGCTGAGGACCCAGTTCCGGATGGAGCTGATCGTTTACAGCCAGGACAGCACATACAGCAATGTAAGAAAGCGAAAAAGAGAAGAGGACAATGCCAATCCATTCCACCTCAAGCTCAACTGTCAGGACAATGAAGAAACCCTCGCAGAAATGATGCGGCACCTTAAATCTTATTATGAAGTGAGAGTTTTATATTTATTATGTCTTCTAATTGAGACAAATGCCATTCTTGCTCAGGATGCCATTACTCCACTATATGTTTTCATAGAATTTAATGTTTGTGTAAATAGGACCTTCTAAATTAATTATTCTTTCACACTCCAGATTGCCAGCCAGCGTTTGGCTGATCAGGTCCCTATGGTGATCCGTTACCTGATGTTGCAGGAGTCTGCTGCCCAGCTGCAGAGGGAGATGCTACTAATGCTACAGGACAAGGAGAATATAGAGATGCTTCTTCATGAGGACTCTGGTGTACATGTCAAAAGAAACGGTCTTCAGAATCGCCTTGAGCGGCTGACAAAAGCACAAGTCTACCTGACAGAGTTTTAGAATGTTCCGCTTTGTGAATTAAATTGTAGCTTGTAAAATTTACTTAACTACTGTTTTTGTTTACAATTAAGGTTTTCAATTTGTTTAGTTTGTGCACCTACAGTTATTTATCAAAATTTCATTTTAAAAGTCATTTTGTACAGATGCTTTTCCTTTTGAGTATTCTGTTAAGTTGGTGAGTTTAAGTATGAGGATGATTTGTTACAATACATTTTTCAAATGATCTGTGGAGGCATATTATAAGGTTTGGAGTGACCCAGGTCACAAACCACTTCCACATAAAGTGTTATGTCTTGGTAATGTGTGTACATTCTTCAAATATGTATATGACAGGATATGCATGAATGTGATAAGTTATGTATAAAAAGCACAAGACAGAGAGACAAGGGAACATATCCATCAGCGTGTACTTCACTACCCATTTACCATCAATAAACCTGATTCACTCAGAGTCCTTTGATCAGACAATTTGTCACAACATGACTGAGCGCATGCAGATTAAGTCCAGATAGTAATACACAACACTGACACAACTGACAACTAACCTGGAAACATTGTAATTTTACAATAGTGGATCTTTTCTTTCGTTGAGTAAATAATTTATATGTTTGTTGTGAGATAGCCTTTGATGAGCGATGATATTCTATAGGTCTACAAAAACTGCAATTTAACATGGTTCCATGAATCCAATGGATGAGTATAAAACCAAACAACCAAGCATTTGCACAAACTCCAAAATGCATTTTCATGCCTATTTACATTTTAATAATTTACAGGTTTGCTCCTTAGTCTGAAATAGTGGTCTCAGCAGTCTGTCGCACCACAATGCAATGTAGGCTACTGACAATGTGTTCTAAGTACAGTTACTGTAAAGGCCTTCAGTTTCTATAGCCTACTACTAAATAGAAGGTAAAAACTTAAGTTTCGTTTATTGGTAAAGGTTTTGAGTTTGAGGGCGTTCCTTGAGACAGAACCTGGCGAAGTGAAACTGTAGCGAAACGTAACTGAAGATTGTATTGTAAGTATTGTTCGCACCGTGAGTAGATCTCTTATAGTGAGAGCAGCGCACCCAGTTACAGTTATCATAGCTTGCATAATCTAGTCGAGTTTTCAATTAAACCTACATCGTTTTATTCTGAGCACTCAAACATCATGAGCACTCTAAACCAACATTACGAGGAGAAGGTGCGCCCCTGCATTGACTTAATTGATTCCCTACGCACCCTGGGTGTGGAGAAGGACCTGGCACTGCCTGCTATCGCCGTGATCGGGGACCAAAGCTCCGGGAAGAGTTCAGTGTTGGAAGCGCTGTCAGGGGTGGCTTTGCCAAGAGGCAGCGGTAAATACAATTAAAATCAGTCTATACATCTGGATTAACCAACACATATTAAGAGACTACTTATAACAACAATAAAATAATGCATTTAATAAGATGCGTAATATTTTAAAAAGATTGCCTGCTTAGTATGAGATGACAATCTTGTTCAGACTGAGACTACCTGTAATGTATGAAGATTGAAGACAGGGGGCAGGGGCTCTCAGATTCTCTGCCCACCCATTTAATTTCCCTCTACCCTTATTTGCGTCTATGTAGGAATTGTAACAAGATGCCCTCTTGAGTTGAAAATGAGGCGATTAAGGGAGGGAGAGGAGTGGCATGGAAAGATAAGCTACCAGGACTATGAGGAAGACATAGAGGACCCTGCAGATGTGGAGGAGAAGATTCGTGAAGGTGAAGTCACTTCCAAATGCAATTAACCTGGCAAAAAAATTTCACCACAGAATTATCCTGTTTGAATGGGTGCTTTTCTGTGATTAATAGTGTCATAATACCTCATTCTGTATTATCCTCTTAAGCTCAAGATGAAATGGCCGGGGTCGGGGTGGGGATCTCTGATGACCTCATCAGTTTGGAGATTTCCTCACCTGATGTCCCTGACCTCACACTGATAGACCTGCCTGGCATCGCCAGGGTGGCAGTCAAGGGGCAACCGGAGAACATTGGGGAGCAGGTAGAGCTGTCTCTTTGTGTTTATGACAAACACAATGTGTGAACCAGGAATTAGTGGTCCAACCTGGCATCAGTTTTTGCATATTTTTTATTCACCCTCCCACTCAAAATATGTTCAGGCCAGGTGTTCAAAATAAAAGCAAAGGGCCGGATACGACTCAGAGTTTTTATTGGATTTTATTGGATTCTGGAAAAAACAAACATGTTTTGCTCCTTATCTCAAAAATCAGTCATATTACATATCTGTAACAAATAGGTACGGTACACAGTAGCATTGATAGCATTAAGTATAACAGAGTTACAGATACAAAGCTGAAATGTGTTGTAGTTGTCATTACTGTACTGCTTCCTGAAAGACAAAAGATTTTGACCCATGTGTGAATAAATGAATATAAGATATGTATCATAATGACTTTATATTCACAGATAAAGGGATTGATAAAGAAATTCATCAATAAACAAGAAACAATCTGTTTGGTAGTTGTGCCATGTAACGTTGACATAGCAACCACAGAGGCTTTGCAGATGGCCCAGGAGGTGGATCCTGAAGGTGGACGAACTTTAGGTAATTAGACCAATAGTATCTGGATAGGCCTGTTTGACAACATAAAGCAAGGCAATAAAGCCAGACAACAAAGGGATGCATTATTCTCACATGTGATGTTGAACAGGAAATATTTTATCTATTTATAATTTTGAGAAACATTGAATATGTGTAGGGTAAATTAATACATGGGTTAAAAGTATACAGATGGATTAGAATCAAATGTTTTACTTCTTAAAATAGGTTCATTGTTGAATAAACATTTACATCCACCTTCATAATATTATCCATCTTCATATCAATACATATAATGATTCTCTACCTTATTAAGGTATCCTGACCAAGCCTGACCTGGTTGATAAAGGCACAGAGGACACAGTGGTGGACATTGTTCACAATAATGTCATTAACCTGACAAAAGGCTACATGATTGTCAAGTGCAGGGGCCAAAAGGAGATCACAGATAAAGTGTCACTGAATGCGGCAACGGAGAAAGAAAAGGCATTTTTCAAAGACCATCCACATTTTTGGTGAGTCAGATGTATATTTTTAATTGACATAATATTTATCATTCAGCTTTTATCCAAAGTGACTTACAGTACAGGACGTTTCAGTGTGGTACAGTAACGTATTGTAAGCCACTTTGGGTGAAAGAATTTGCTAAATGCTGTAAATGTAACTGGAATTGTACATGACCACCTCTTCTTGACACAGCTGTCTCTACGATGATGGCTATGCCACCATTCCTAAACTGGCTGAGAAACTCACCCTGGAGCTGGTGCATCATATTGAAGTACGTCCTCTGTCTCCTTCACCAATGAGCAGAATATCACTACTGTACTTAGTTTAGATGCCGAAAGGGAGACCATTAATCTGACTCTTGTGTTGTTGCTGCCAGAAATCGCTCCCTCGTCTAGAAGAGCAAATTGAGGAGAAGCTACAACAAACCTGTGCAGAGCTGGAGAGATACGGAACTGGACCCCCTTCTGATGCAGGAGAGAAACGCAGCTTCCTCAGTGACGTGAGCCTGCCATATTAACAAAATACATACTGGACGCCTCTGAAGTCACTGTGAACTGCTCACATCTTAAAAGGACATTCCTCAAATCAAGTCTGTAGCAGCACTACATTACTCCCTATGACCTCTCTCATCTTCCCCCCTCAGTAATGTCTCACTACGTACACCCTTAGGACTCTGGGGGGCAGGCAGGCTGTGGGGTGTTTGGTGGGCGGGTTGGCTTTACTGTGGCCTCGCCATCACGGCTGGGTTGGTTGTTTTGTCTTGGTCTTGGTCTTGTCTTTTTATAAAACACATTTTAAAAAATAATTCAGCTATGTGTTTAAACTGTTTAAACGTGCATGTCCATCCCTCGTCAGTGTGTTCAGTTGCTCACATTTCAGCACTCCACATAATACAGGGCTCCTAGGCTGAGAGCATTCACTACACCTCCAAGGGCGCGATAATGCATTAGAGGAGTGTACCTTTTAAAGACATTTCATTATTTCAGATATTTGATTTTGAAAATGAACAAACTTTTTAATTAAACCTTTTCTGTTTAAATGTTATATTAGATAATAACAAAATTCACCCAGGATTCCATCTGTATCACCAAAGGAGAAGAACTAGAATGTGGAGAAAAGATTAATATTTTTTCCACTCTCAGAAGAGAGTTTGAGACATGGAAGAGATTCCTGGATCACTCAGAATACACCTGTGAGTACCTCAGTTATATTGTGTTGGGGAGGTGGTCAGTGGATAGATTATTTTAAGGATTTGTATATTGTCTGTCTATTTCAGTTAGTGACAAAGTTGATAGACTTGTGGCTGAGTATAATGATTCACATCGTGGAAGAGAACTGCCTGGTTTCATCAGCTACAAGACTTTTGAGATGATTGTTAAGAAGCAAATCAAACAGATGGAGGAGCCAGCTATCAAGAAACTCAAGGATATAGCAGGTACAGTATGTGTTTGCATGTTAGTTACCCAATAGTGTGACACATTTGTCTGCCCTTGCGAAGAATTATCATCTGCATTTTGTCTTACTAGATGCTGTCAAAAAGGTGTTCATACAGCTGGCCTTAAGTAGCTTTCCTGGATTTCCTAACCTAATTAAAACAGCTAAAGTAAGTACTCATCTACAAATGAAATGTTATTTCTGTTTAACCCTTGTGATGTCCATAAACATACCATATTTAGCCACCTGGTGGCGCCATCTACGCCATGGGTGTATTTCTTTCTTTATTAATGATTTCTTTATGTATTTGTGTTGTTTTTTCATGCCTTTTAACCATCCTTTTGTCCTCGGGTTTCAAACACACATCTTGTTGTGCCAGCAGTGCAGATCATGTGCAGATCATTAAATTAGGTTTAACACCTTCTGTCTGCCACAAAGAGCTAGTGATTTGGGTCATTTTGACCCGGAGGACATCACAAGGGTTAAAGGTACACACACTTTATTGTTTTATAGCAGCCCCAAAACCCCAAATTTCCTCCACAAATCACTGTTTATACTATGTAGGGTGAGGGGTACCGGAACTGAAAGCCCTCAAAATTGTATTGCAATGATGGTTTCAACCACGGACAATTTGCGCACATTATTTCAAGTTTTAAAATTAGTATTTTTGTAATTTCTAACTGATTGATCTTGCTTTCTAGTGCAAAATTGAGACCATTAAGCAACTCAATGAGAAGGCAGCTGAGACGATGCTAAGGACTCAGTTCAAGATGGAGCAGATCGTCTATACCCAGGACAGCACATACAGCAGTAACCTGAGCCAGAATATGGAAGACAAAGATGATACCATTCTACCGGAAAATGCCACACTGCAGGAGATGAAGAGGCACCTCAAGTCCTATTACAATGTGAGTTAAAATATAGAAGGCTACTTTTGAGCTAAATTATAAGGCTACAAAGTTGGTCCTTACTTCATTCTCCTTCCTCCAGATTGCCAGCCAGCGTTTAGCTGACCAGGTCCCTCTGGTGATCCGTTACCTGATGTTGCAGGAGTCTGCTGCCCAGCTGCAGAGGGAGATGCTACAGATGCTACAGGACAAGGAGAATATAGACATGCTTCTGAAGGAGGACTTTGACATTTGTAGCAAGAGAACCACTTTGCAGAGTCGCCTTAAACGCCTCTCTCAGGCACGTACTTCTTTGGCTGAGTTCTAGACAGCCATATGTAAGAGGCATTAGATTATCTTAGAAATCCAGCAGCAGTTATGTATGCCAGTTTACGGTTACAATTTGTATTTGTCCCCTCTCTATGGAGGCTATTTTATCAATGTATAATGGTTATTTCAGTAGTAAAAATGTACCAGGCATTCATATATTTTCATAACACACAGTATGGTATAATCAGGGGGGCTGTGCATTAAAACAGTTTTAATTAAAGTGCTTTCAAAAAATACTTGGCAGGTTATTGGCTGAACAATCGGTCTATCTGTAAGACCTGTATATTTAAGTCTTCCACAGTCTAACAGTAGAATGCATTGTCAAATGACTCCAGTTTTCAGAATTAAATTGCTGTAGAATTACATGTAAGGTAGCCTATATTTACATTTAGGTGAAAATGTGATATTTACAACTATTCATGCACGCTGAAAAAACAATCAGGTGGCCTACATCTACACAGCTCTAATCGGTGCTCAAAACACCATTGGCTTTACAATGCGTTTCAATGTGTGGGGCGGCGCTTCTGAGGGAGTTTGTTTTGATGGCCTAAGTTAACAAGTGCTCTCGAAATGACTGCCTTTAATGGTTCAATTTAAGTTTAATGTAAAAAATAACTGAAATTAAAACTCACGAATAGTGTGCTTTGTCACCACCATGTGGATTTCAAAATATTTAACCCTCAAATTGTCCAGTTGCCCTACTAAAATATTTATGATGTTATATGGTCATTATCAGACACTTTTCTATTCAATACGACGAGGAAGTAATACAGCAAGTACAGGGCTGAGGAGCTATTACTGTATATAGCATACTACAGCCTATGTCTTGCTCAAAGAGGCTGCATGCCTGCGATACAAGACTTTCCAACTGGAATCCAAATCCCTACTCTGGAGTTATTCGACGTTCAAGGAAGTACTAATTCACGTTTTACATAGCAAATGGTCAGTATAGAATACTGTGTATACATGTGTGTACTGGCTTTATGTAGTGCAGGCCAAAAAATAAAACATTAAAAGCGTTATCATGCCATTAAAATGTCTTTAGTTTAATGATTTTATGTGAAATAGGGCGAAAAAAAAAAAAAAAAGTAGTTACACAAGAAGTAACCTAGAATGGTTCAGAAAATGTTTATGTTTATTCCCCATTCTCTGTGAGGATTTCCTGACTGTTTTCATCATTCTCCAACTTTTCATCATCTGGAAAAAAGAGAAGTACAACATTTATTTGACTTATTGTCATTACCTTATACGAATCACCAGTTTAATAAAATATTACAGATAACATTTAATATACATGGCTGTTAACAGCCATTATGTATGGTTATGTCATTTGTTGTTATGCTTTTGACCACTGGGTGGCAGTTGTAGTAAGGCATTTGGTTAGGCCCTCCAGCACAGGTGTGGTGATTTGTGGCCAGGATGAGCACAATGTTTAACAATCGGCTTACATCATCATAGAGCAGCAGCCATACACTATTGTTATAGTTTAATGTGGATGAAACTGGTTTCACATGCAAGCAAGTTGTCTGTGGGCCTATTGGTTAAGTACACGCTTTACCTTTTTACCTGGACAATCACTAATAATTGTCCCATAGGCGTCGGAGCCATTGTACGAGAGGGGGACGAGACCCTCTCACTTTTTAAAATATTCATTTAGACCCCCATCACCCCCCCCAACTTTTACCAAGACTGATGTGTACTTCAGCAGATCAGTCTATCCACTGAGCGTTCTAATCAGCGTTGTATTATCACATCCATTCCACTCGATAATTGAGAGAATGCCTAACTCAATGTAACTCCAAGCGAGCCGTCCATACAAGGTTGCAAAGTCGGAGGCTACACAATATATTTCTTTGCTGTCACCTCAAACTCTGTAGCTGTAGGTAACACCTTCTTGTATATTAACGCTAGATAACGTTAGATTAGTATTAAAGTCATCGATGTAATGTAAACATTAAAAACTTGCTTTAAAAACATTTTTGAAAGCAAGTTTCCCTTGTTTTGTTAATTTAATGTTACGGTAGATTAGTCCCCCCACATTAAAAGTACTTCCGATGCCCATGGTTTTTCCAATGTAGGAACACTCCTGTGGAACCTTTCAGCACTGTTTTCAGGGGACAAATGTGTACCTACTCTAGACTAGGTATACCCGAGCAGACCTTAAAAACTGCTGCCGGTTCTCGAAGCTTATTGTTTAAATGCAACACGAGTGGAAGAAAACAATGATTATGACACCATTATATTATTTCCTCAGATTCCCAATTATATCTTCCATGAAGTAATTAAACCATGTGTGAGCAACTTTATCGTACCATTCTACTGCTATTACTGAGGTAATCTTATCATTATCTAGATAATCTCTGTTAGTAGTCTAATTATGTTTCTACAGTGGAAAAGTGCCTTTTGTCATAATGTCTTATGATGACATAAACCTACGGAGATTACATCAATCCACAAGTGTTATGTGACTAGTTATGTGATTTGTACAATACAGATTTAGTCATTTACTCACTCTCCAGTGTCTGCTGTAGTTCTTGTATGGTACTAAGCAGGACATGAAACTGCTTCTTTCTCAATTCCAACTGGGAAAAAAGTGGAATACAGATGCAAATAACTAACAATGTATCTTGCTATTGTTAGTAAATACAGAGTAAATACCAGTAGTACAAATACCTTCGCATCTACACTCTCCTTGATTTGTGACAGATGCTGGAGTTCTTTGTCAAGTGCCTCTAACTGTCTGTCAGACAGAAAAGAGAAATATACTAATCAGATGTCACTGCAATGACTCAGGTTGTATCCAGTGTTTATTAACATGGGGAGCCTCAACAGAATGAAAAGTCCATCTTACTTTAGGGTTTCATGCCGGTCTGGGTGTTGCTGAATAACTTTGGCCAATGCATCATATTCTGCAAATGGGAGACAAGGTTAAGATAAAACACACACCAAGAGTAACATTGCTAAGCTAGTCGTAAACATTGACAAAAAAAAAAAGAAAAAAAAAGATGTTTGCCAAAGTTGCCAGTATTTTTAAAATCAATTGTATAAATACTTGTGGCAAATTCCTTAAGGATATTCAAGTAGCAAAGCCCAAAATCAAAATATTGTATTATCTTCACGACTCATTTATTACTTATAGACTGTATAGATGTAAAGACTTACCTTGGCGATTCTTTCGTATTCTCTTTGCCCTTTGAATCTCCTTTTTGCACTCAGATATCTTCTCGTGTGCAGATGTGATATTTTGTTCTTAAATAAATAAAAAAGGGAACAAAAACATCTAGTGTAGATAGCATAAAATAACCACACAACAGTGACTCAAGTATCCCATATTTTTAAGTGAAAATATGTAAATATTTGTGTTATTCCAATTACAATATCATGTAGTCACAAATCAATTAGGTGACATGTCATACTGTAGATGCAAAAAAACAGCTCTAGCCTATTATTTACATTAAACACAAAAGCATAAATGGTAGAAAATTGGACACAACCAATATAGCTATTTTAAAACCATAAACCATAATTGTTTACCAATGTTGGAATATATTTTCTCATAATTTTCCATTTCCCGGAGGTTCATGTCATAAACCATCAGGGTCTTCCCCATGGAGAATTCACACTGGGCTAATGTATGCACCATTCTCTGGTACTCTGTAAAGCTGTGGATAAACAACATGATTGTGTTGAGTCCAACAAAGTATTTCCAACGACATTACAACAGTAATAAAATGTATTAACAATTCACATTAGGGAAACGTGAAAAGTGAACGTACGCTTCCTCTGGTGTACTGGGCGAGTTGCACCATTTGGTGAAAGTCTTCAACAGTACATTGATTCTTCGGTCATCACCAGCTCCATCCCCATCAATAAGGAGACGTTTCCTAATAACTTCATCTAGCGTAAAGGCAAAACATGCATTTGCTCAGTAATACATAACATAAGAAACGGGGGGTTAGCTAGCGATAGCTAATTGGCAACCACCCATAGCTATATCTACTAGTATATGTTTGACTATATAACATTAAGCTAACTCCGTTATTTTTAGTTATTTATTACCCTTTCTACAGGTTGCTATATTGTTCTCATTTGATATCAAAGTAATATTGTGAATCAGATTCAATTTTACCATCAGTTACAGCTCCCATGTTTGTAGAATGCAATCACGTCTAGAAACTTTATTGAATGAACAGGAAATGAACAACTTGCCCCGCCTCAAAGATCTGTGATTGGGTAATACGCAAGCGTGCTCTCATTGATCTCGCGCTGTAATACGGGTTGTTTCTCTTTCGTTTTCGATATGTAGTTTCAGGGCGATTGGAGAGAATTTGTATTCCCTTTTCTAAATGTTTATTATTTGAAAAGCTTAACCGTGAAATTATAATTTAAATAGTAAATGTGCATGCGTCCTTCGTTCTCAATATACATCCATGGTCCCAGGCTGGCACGGTGACGTTTGTGTCCCAGAATGCAGTCTGGTAAACAGACATGGAAGCACCTGGTAAAGACCTCCACAGCCAGTGAGCATTGCATTCGTTCTTTTTCACGGTCTTCTGTCTTCTTTGGCAGCCACATCCAGCAGATTGGTGTCTGTGTGGTGTTACGTTCACTTCTACAGCTATCACAGCTTCGGTAAGAGTCAAATCCATTGACTACTGTTTGTGACTTCTCTGTGCGGCCAAGCTTTGGCTAGTTTTATCGCCAAGGCTAGTCATGGCTGTCCATAAGCTTTAGCTAGCAGGCTAATTTAGCCACTCCTCTCAAGGAGTCTACTGACAACCCAGCAACATATTTTCCCCTCTAGATTCCGTATATGACACATTCACTTGCACATACAATATAATGTCTACTTTAAAAATGGACATATTACAGCATGTGTTCACTTTTATTATGTTTGTTATTCCATTGCGCGTTTGATAGTTATTCTAGCCCAAACAACTCTTATGTCTTTCAGCTAATGTTAGCGAGCTAGCGACTCAGCGTTTGTAATGTCAGAAGTTTCGATTCATGTCTTCTGTCAGAACATACCTCATTACGTTTCTGTGCATTCTTAAC
Organism: Aphredoderus sayanus; assembly: GCA_027564795.1. NCBI lineage: Eukaryota > Metazoa > Chordata > Actinopteri > Percopsiformes > Aphredoderidae > Aphredoderus > Aphredoderus sayanus. Next base: position 2,360,006 of record JAODUG010000020.1, on the reverse strand, counting down.
ATTACGCTACTATATCATAACCTGCAAATGCTAAAACTCAATGAATGTTAGTGTGGATTCCCATGATCCTTACTATGAAGTTTTGCATGTCATGTCTAATTTAGTAATACACCTCTCTAAAGAGATTTCTAATATCACTCTGAAAAACAGGATTTTTTTAAGAGAGCACTGAAGTTAATATTGTTTAAATTGCCCTAGTGCAATGCCTGATAGACGGGGGTTGAATGTTGCTTTGTGCTCATTACCATTAATTAAATATAGATGATAAGTTAGACACCAGACCAAAAAACGTCCTAGCTTGAATAAACTAGAACTGAGATATAGAAATATGAAAACAAACAAAGAGGCGCTTTCAACCATAACCCAAGTAGCATTTCTAAGGCTCTCTTCAAGCTTTAAGCCCTTCATGTGGTCTTTCTTTTCTCCAAGCCTGTAATTTTGCTTTCTTAAATAAGGGAGATTCCCAGAGTCAAACTGACATGGTGGATACCCCATACAGCAAGGGTGTGTAATGTTGAATGCATGTTATTAAGCTAATACTAAGGCATGACCTCTTACAATAGTGTATTTATCTGTAGGCCAAACCATTCTGTAATTTATAAGAGAGTTGAAGTTCACACAGATGTTTTAAGTACTTTTTTTAGTTCTTTACTGAGACTGTCATTTCAAAAACAAAACAAAGTGCAGGAAAGGATGCTCTGTTATGATGTGATCCTAGCCAACATGGGCAAATGTTCTTTATATCTGAAACAAAGTGTTGAAAATGCTATTCAGTTTACAGTGGGGGGCATTTGAGTTATCTTGAAGACAGTCATCCCCATCTATTTATCCTAAAATGCTGTTTAGCCTACTATAGGTTAAATACTAATGCCAGTAACTGTTGAACTGAAGTTCTATCTAAAATTAGTGTGTAACTTCTTATTGCAGTTCTTTTTTCCCTGTACTTCAGAGCAGTCAGCCATTTGGTAAGACGTATATAAATTATGTAGGCAAAGGGTAAATGATGTCACTTGTCGTTGGTGCCCTTTTGAATCTTAGAAAGGGATTACTCTGAGCTGGAGAGTAGTTAACCTGGGATAGTGCTTATTGGATTGGATTAATGTGCAGCAGTAAGGAAGTAGTGAGCAACAGCTACACAAGAGCAAGGGAAAGCGTTGTTCTTCCAGACAGCCCTGTAGTTTCCTAACCACTGATTAACTCTATCAACACAGGAAACATTACACTTACTCATCTCCCCTTAATGTGCATGTGTTTGTCTAGATTCCATTTCTAGCTTGTGTGGCAGTCAGCAATCACCAATACTGATGAGGATCCACTGATATGAGTTAAAACTGTTCTATTTCATATTTTACAAGGTAAGGTCTCAATATGTTAAAGCTGCTGTAGGTATGATTTGAGAGTTGCAATGAGAGCTACATAAAATGTAATCAAGCGTGTTAGATTTGTTAAAAAATCAGCATCCCCAAAACCTACCCCATCCTTTTTTGTTTTCTCCCTCTGGAGCCTGTTGATTGGCCAATGCAAAATCCTACTGACACGCCTGATAGCTGTGTGCATGCATTCATGTAATATACGGGGTAGATTTGCTTTACCAATAAGGGCAAATAAACCGATTGGCCAGAAATTGTTGTGGGTGCTGTCAAAAATCTAAATAGACTTATAGTACATAGAGGCAGCGGGCATCAACAAGAGCAAAACATCTCCATAAGGCATTTCACTCACTAATGTGAGTGGTGACTGAAGTTTATGGTATTTTTAAGAAATTACTATTTGTAGTTCTTAATTCCTACCTACAGTATACAGCACTTTTAGTGCAGTTATAGGCTAATTGTATTGAGCATTAAAGATGGAGTCAGTCATTCTCGTGATTGTTAATATTTGAACTTGATCAAAACAAACCACAATTAGCCATTTTTATTTTCTATAAATGTACTGTAGCCTACATGCACAGACTATCCATTGACAATCTTGGTATGAGATTTGCAGTAAAGAAATGCTTTTATATGCATTGAACATTAACCAAGACTACACCAAAACTCACAACTCGACTAGGGGCCTTACCTGATGTTTGCGCAGACAAAATAAAAATAAGGGTCTTTCATAAATAGAGTACATTTTGTGTATAGAGTACACAATGTGTCCCATGGTCAGTTTTGGTGTAACTCCGTAAGAGTAACTACAGTATTCCCTGAGAAGAAATGCCTTTTTATATGCTTATGTAAAAACGTTTACACTCAGATTTCATGAGCATAACCAGACATTAATTTCTGTATAATGGGGCTTCGTGTGAACAGTCAAAACGCACAAGTCCGTATGGCCGACACAGCAGCGCAGAAGTCTAAATGCTAACAACGGCGTCAAGCTACAGCGTAGGCAGTCCACTTTGAAGCATAAATCAGGCCTTACAATCGCTGACTCAACCTTGTTAACCCTCCCACTGTCCTTCAGGTCAAACTGAACCACCACACTAGCTTGTTGCGCCAGCAGAAGGCGCAACAACCCATTTGTTTTGCATTTGAAACCCAAGGAAATCTGATGACAGATGGTAATATTAGCTGTGGAGAAAAGCTCACAGAACATTGTTTACTGTGGTAACATCTTTTGGTCGAAAATATATTAAATGGGTTTAGTTTAGTATAATTTAATGATGAATGTAAAAATAGTCTGTTTTTGCAGAGAACAAATAATCAAATAACAAATAAGGGTGTAAGATTGGGTGTAAGATTGTCAAACTTTTTTTGTTTAGTTTTTGCCTTTTGATTAACACAGCAAATCACAATCTAGGCTAAATAGATATTTGATTTCAATTTGAAAATTAATTGCCAACATGTCAATTAATGAAAATGTACTCCATTAATAGATATAAGCCGGTGCTATATTTATAAATTTGAGTACCCAGTAAAGAAGGAGTATGCAGATACTTCAAGAACAAAATACGCTTTTCCAGTTGATTACAGGCAATGCTCTCTGTCCAATTGTTTCAAATATTTCTTAGGCCATGTCATAGTGTTGGACTAAGTATGTGTACATAATACACATATTGTGGCAACAATCAATGTGATTTTCTTTTTAGTCGGACAGTGAATGAACACACCATTTACAGTTGTGTCCTAGTCTCCAAATGACATAGTAAAGTATGTGCTGTCATTCATACGCAGACAAAACACAAAGAAATAGAATTGGTTGAAATATTTTTACCTATACTGATTACTTGGAATTACTTCAAATCTAGTCACGCTACTTAATGTAGCCTACTAGTTTTAAGATGTTAATGTTTATAATTGCATAATTTTATTTATCATTGGTTATTAATGTAATAATAGAAAGATTATTATAATGACACTGAACTGTGTTACTGGGTTTTCTAATTTTTACTTTTTTTAATTTTTTTGTGTACCTGCTTAGCATTAAAGGTGCATTAAACAGTGCTGGAGAAAGACTGTTGATGTTTGAAGTCAACTCTCAAAACAAAAACGCCTCTTCCTTCAGTGCCATAGGTGCTCTCTCAGAAACTCTTCCCCAAAATTGGATGCACATTGCCATGGCTGGAATAGTGTTGTGCGGTGCGGTCTGTACCACTTTGTTTGTGTTCCCATTTAGAGACCCTGGGCTGTGTAGAAGCACATACATTTATTTTCAGCATGTATATAGAATAGACAGCTAGCGGATTGTGAGGGGATATTCTTTGAATTTGAGTGCAAGTGTATTTTCTTACATTCACTATAATAAGACATGGAAAGCACTGGGACTTTTTTGTAAAGTATTTATTTAATTAGAATTTATGTCTGTGTGTGTATGTATGTATGTATGTATGTATGTATGTATGTAGTGAATTGTAAAAAGCTCTTGTATGTATGTTGTATGTACGGAACACAAACGTATGAGTTGTGTTGTTGAGTTATATTGCTTTATTAACCACCATGTCTTAACCGCATGGTCAGACTTTAAATCCAGTGTGACACATTAATTTTCACCACATACAGCACAACTGTGTAATAACAAAAAGTTATGGCATATCTTTAAATTTATATATTGTTATTGCTGTAATACATTTATTAAGCTCAATAAGAGCTGATTAAATATGATCCATAGATGCATTTAGATGAATACAGAATAATACTGGTAAAAAAGGTCAAGGGAAACCTCATCTTCTCAGGTACGAGTCCTCTTGAGACAACAGAGGGGAATGCAAAATTAAAGCATCAATACACAATAGTGGCACAAAACTGTATATCAAAGCTGTATATAACAAGTTCTATTGACCAATACATTGTTCTGGGTCCTACATATTTCAAACATACAGTTTCTATATGTTTTATTGCACCTCTGTGCAATGTTCTTCAATTTTAACCTCGAATAGCCGACATGTTTGTTAGACCAGCACTGCATGGAACTTTAGAAGAATTGAAAGTAACCGACACAAATGTCTCCTGCAACTTGATATGGGTGAAAGCACGAAAAAATAATACCTGATAAATAAAAATGGCCAAATGTAGTATTGAATTTTGGAGCCTGAAGGCAAACTGTTTTTGTAAAACGCCAATGTAAAACTATCAGACGTTAGTTCTATAGTAGACCTTTTTAGTCATTGATTTACAATGCCCTATATTTCGCACGATCCTGGTTTGGCATAATGTACGATGGCAAGTGTGAACGTCAATGTTTGTCACTTAAACTTTAATCTCTCCGTCCGTGTATTTAAAAAATACACATAACACACGGGTAACGCAATAAGTCTCCAATGTTATTTGTTAAAAATGTGTTAAAAATATAATTAAAAAAACATGTTGTGCTGGCGCGCTTGTCAGAGCGACATCGCTGTCCGGTAACCTGCGCTGACATGCCGTGTTCCGTTTGCTGGCTTACGTCGAGATTTGGGGACTGAAACAAGCGTTTGCCAATCAATGAAGGAACCTTCACTTCTGTTTTGTTACATTGTAGCGGAAAGAATGTCGGAAAGGGCCGATGATGACGTCAGGGGGGAGCAACGCAGAGCGGCCAGGCAGCAGCTGAAGCAGCAACAGCAGCAGATCCAGCGGGGAGAAGGCTCCACAGCAATGGCGACTGTTGCGGAGCGGAGATCCCTGCCTAGTCCAGAAATAATGTTGGGACAGCCTTGGAGCAACTGGATCGATGCTGCTAAACTCCACTGCAACGATGGTGAGTGATTGCGCGTCCATAATGTGCGTGTAGAAACGAGACATTAACAGACAGTTCGCTATTATTTTGTCCGATAGCATGCAGTTTTGGGAATATGAAGAAACGCTACTGGTAGCAACAGCACGAGCAAGCAAGTGCAACTATTTATTTGTCTGTTTGTCGGGTTGTCTAATTTTAGGTGCTGAATCGGAGGAAAGTTTCAAAGACTTCGGGAAAAACCGAGAAGCCATGCGTTTGTGCAGAGAAGGTTAGTGTTTTTGTTTTCATTTTGGTTCAGGGGTTTGGACAAATGGATACACGTTCATGCACTAAACATGGTTCGACCGTTTAGAATTTAAGCTCACTTAAAATCGAGTGAATATTTAACAAAGAGCATTAGTTTTTGAGAAGGTATCAGTATTAATTGACACATTCTCTCTCACTAAATTAAGTTAACTGGCATAAAGATCTTGAGACTCAAGTCTACTTAATTGTAGGCCCAGTCGGCTTATGACATTGTCAGATGCTATAGACATCTTCTATAGGGGGTTTTCTAAAAACAAAAAATATATATATTATAATTTATTTTATATATAAATATAAAAGCAGTTTTGTTGATTGCACCTTCAGTCCCATATTGAAAGAATACCCGAGTCACTTAAAATCAAAGTGAATAGTAACTCACTGATTTACAACCAGGTTTTCAAGTACCTCGGGATAGTTGAAAGAGGGTAGCTAGGTGTAGATACTATGTATCTAATATTTCATTAGAGAAGTTACACAATTCATCAATCAATATTTTATTTTTGTAATTTTATTATCAATTTGAAAACAATCGGTGAATTAATTGTAACAGTAATGATGTTTTTATTTAATCTGTTTCATATTTATGATAATGTTGGATAGTATCAATCTAATTGAAACAACTGCATACTAGTTTTGTGTGGTGAGGGGTACTATTTTGAAATGGCATTGGGAACATGTAAGACAAAAAGGTTTGGAACTACTCTGACATGCTAAAATACCTAATTGTAATTGAGTGTTCCTCATCTGTTAACCCTCGTAATGTACTCGTAATATAGTATTTAGCCACACGGCGGCGCCATCTGATTGTGTATGATTTGTG
>JAODUG010000020.1:2304168-2320366 GCA_027564795.1 Aphredoderus sayanus | reverse complement strand
GCGGTGAGGCGAGCGGTGGCGGTGGCGAGACGAGGACCGGTGGGCGCGCCGCTTGTCGGGGGAGCGCCCGTGCCGCCGGCGCCCGTGGTCCACCGTGTTGTCGGCGCTGCCCGTTCGGCTCCGACGCTTCTGAGGTGAGCGGTGGCGCCCATGGTGGTGGTGGTGGTGGTGGTGGCGGCCATCTTTGGAAGTGTTCTTTCCCCCGTCGTCCTTCCTCCTGGACGGCTCCTTTCCGGTTTTCTTGTCGGGGGAGCGGTGACGGTGTCTGGAATGGTGGGGCTTGCTTGTGCCGGTAGCGTGGCTGGCGGACTCCTTCTTGCTCCGGGATGGTTGGTGGGGTTCTGGTCGGTAGCTTGACTCTGAAGGTGCGTTGGTGGGGGGCAGGGAACCTACTTCCGAAGCGTTTTGTAGCCCTGCGGCTGGGATGGCTGCGCCGTCGGGGCCGTCTGAAACAAAGCGTGACATACAAATGGTGGAAGGGAGATCAAACATGCAGCTTTCGATGGAAAGATTAACGTTTATGCGGCTTCACGCTAAGTCATGCGGAATCGGGAATCGAGAACATCACCGGTGAAAGCCATTCTGGTGTTAATGCCAGCAAAGATGACAGATGGCGGAGCTGCAGCTGATAAAACATTAGTACCATGTATGAGAATAAAAAGGCAGTGACAGATCTGAGGAGCAGCCAAAGCTTGGAGACACTGGTTACCCAAAACAAACAAAACAAGCCTTTTCTGGAGGTCCACATTTTAGCAGAATGAGCGGCTGTTGTTGTTGATGTAACTAGATTACGAGACTAGCCATGCTCTTTCATGCGATGTCACTTGGCAGAATTTGAAAGCAAATAGAATGTTTCATAATTTTGATCATACATTGAAGTACCATAGAAAAACTTTATACTATATTCACTTTCTTAATGCTAGATTATTGTGCACCAAAACATTTTACGTAAGCAGTTTGCATAATGCCTTGCCATTCATCACCATAATAGTGTTTGCTCAAGTTGCTCAAGTCCAATTCTAGACCTCAATTCTTATTGATTTGAAACTACTATTTTATATATTCATCTTAAAAATGTGTGGTAAGCGATTGTAAGCTAATTGTAAGCTAAAAAGCTACACTTTTGTCAAATTCATAACATTTCTCACGGTCTGCTAGCTATTTGTTCTGTGTATGGGATAAAAGAAAGCCGGGTGTTTATATACGAGTCTGTAAATGAGATGAGCAGACCAACCACACAACATTATCCCAGCCTTGGAAATGGCTGTCCAATTTTTGGGGTGGGGGAAGAGCTTCCGAAGGAGCACCCTATGGCATGGATGAGTAAGTTCAAATATTAACAATCTTTCTCCAGCATCGCTAACTCCACCCTATCCAAAAATTCCAGCTTTTAACACATTTTGAAGGTTGTCTAACATGCCATTTAGCATTCGTCTGTCTTCTCTGGAAATAGATAATGGTGTAAAACAAGCCAGTAAGATGTAGCCACAGGTATTACATCACTGATTTCTTCCATTTGTGATTATTACTGCACATGCTGTACAATAACTCATCAATATTTTTATGCCGTTAACTGAATGACTTGCATTGTTATTTGTTGTCAAGTTGTATTTGTATACTGCCCTCTTGACCAAGTAACTCTAGCAAAATAAATTTTAAATCTAAATAAAAAAATATATTTTTATATCTATATTATATATCTCGGATATTGTTCCAATCCCAGTCAAATGGCCAATGACGGTCCAAAATAAAAATGAATATGACACAGTACTTTAAAGTTATAAGTAAAAGTGTAAATGTGAGAGCTGTAGCGAAAGAATGTCTTTGAGGCTAAACAGGCATGGATCCATTCCTGTTGGCATGACAATAGTGACGGCGGCGATATTGGCAATGCATTTTGGGTGAATGGATTTCTATGCATGAAGTAGAACGAGGCCATAGGTGAGTTGAGACCACACCACACAAAGGAAGGGAAAGAGAGAACACAGAGGAAATGAAAGAGGGGGTGAGAGGGAAGGTCAGGACAGTTACAAACCGTGGTCTGATTTTGGAGGACAGAGGCCTCCCCAGTCTTGTCATTTCTCATACATGCAGTGAGATGGGGAGCGACCATCCCTAAGGAAGACAAGAGCCCAGTGCAAAACAAGAAGAAAGCAAAACAGAAAAAGAGAAGAGCACAGCATTTAGACCTTTGGACACCAGCATCAAGAAAGAAAAGAAAATCTTCACCTGTGTTGATTTTTGAATGAAAAGGGTGTTTATTTGATCATTGAGTCATTCAGAATAAAGAGACAGTCCCAAGAATTTGCCCAAACCTTTCAGTGGAAACCATCAGTTACAGAAAATGTCTTCTTACACATACTCAGACACCCGTACACACAATGACCCACACATATGAACAAAGAAGCAGCAGAGATCAAAAACCAAAGCGAGAGTCTGACACCCAAAACAGCATATGAAGTGGTTTTACATTGCCAACAGAAGTACTGTAAAACACTGTCAAAGTTTGCGTTAACTAAAAAGTACAAAAAATAAAGAGAAATACACAGGATGCCATAGTGGTGTGGGGTTAAGACAGCAAATTTGAAGCGCAAATAAAATTACATTAATGAACTTGAATGATGGCAACCATTTTTCCCCACACAAGGAAAACAAATAAAAAACAAGAATGCATTTATGATGACTGGTGGATGTCAATCAAAACAGATCAATAATATAAAAAAGGAACCATAAATTCCATAAATATTATGGAGAATTGACACACAAAAAAAAAAAATCAATTTACATTTTGGACAAGTTCATGCATCAAAAGACCCCTTCATTAATATGTGGACTTGAATCATGGATCTGTACATGAAACAAAAATACTTTAAAAAATGCCTATATTCATTTTATCACTGTACAAAACGTTTGTATGAGTTGAGTGAGTTCTGTGGTACAGGGATAGGATTAACTATGGTCACAGCTTCTCAATGACATTAACAGTGGGTGCAACCATATCCACGCAACAGTGAATTATATCAGGAACAGTATAGTGACATTTTGCCTTTGAATTGGCCAGAAAAAGCCTTAAGATTGTGATTTTCTGAATACAGTTCTTACTTAAGACCAGTAGAATTCAGTAGCTTAAATTCACCTTCAATAAATATGATAAATATGCTTGCCAGGTCCAAACCAAAGCTGTGAGATGCTTTAATTTCCATGAATGTCTCCACCTTACTTATGGGATGCACCAATCAAGTTTATTCTCCCCTCAAACCCTAATTATTAATAAGGAATTCAACATCATCATCCATCCAGGAATCAACACATCTCTCCTGCCCTGGGTCATCCAAGCCCTGTAAACAGTTTCCTTTTGTGTGGCATTGTAATCAGACCCATCACCAGAGAAGTCCCAGCAGAGTGCCTTGCTCAGTGGCCGGAAGGTAGAAGGTGAAAAGTGACAGTGGGGTGACATGGAAACGGAGACCGGGTGACAGCAGACAGGGGCAACAGGGAACCCACGGGTGCGCCCCACCCACCCGCCACACCCAACAGTATCCTTATTGCAGACCCTCCCCTTGTCCCAGCCAGTGGAGACCCAGGACCCACTGGCCAGGGCCCCAGGTTCGGGTGAAGCACCTCAGAGGGGGTAAATTAGTCCATGTACCCACCCCCGAAACCACCCCGCCCTCCCACCCCAACCCCTCCCCCCCACCTCAATCCCCCATGCCCTTCCCCGCCATGTCCGGCAACCCACCACCGTCCTCTGGGGCTCAGGGCGTGAACACGGGGGAGAAGGGGATGTTTTCGTAGATTGACCCACCATATTCGGGCACGGAGCCGTCGCCCCTCTTCAGCACCAGGCGGGCGCGGCGCCCGCCGCTTTTAATGAGCTCGATGGCGCGGGCGTGCTTCATGCCTTTGGTGCTCTCGCCGTTTATCTCCAAGATCTCATCGCCCACCTGCGGGGGGAAGGGGGGGAGAGAGAGAGAGGGAGAGAGAGGGAGGGAGGGAGAGAGAGAGAGAGAGAGGGAGAGAGAGAGAGAGAGAGGGAGAGAGAGAGGGAGGACAAAAAGGGAAGGGGGAGAGGGAGGCAGTAAGTAAGGGCAAACAAAGGGAAAGAGGAGGAGAGAAGAAGAGAGGGCAAACAGGGAGAAAGAGGAGGAGAGATAGAGAGTGAGGTAAAGGAGAGAGGGAGAGAGACAGCAGAGGGATGGAATATGAAAGGACAGTGGGAAAGTAGGAAAAAAGAGAAAGAAAAAACAATTTAGTTTTAAATGAATCACATCCTCTGAAAAATAACGCAACACAGCAGTTTCTAGAGGGCAAATTGTGTACCGTCTGTGAAGACAAGATGAAAATGAGATTGGGGGAAGAAGAGCCCACACCCCACAACCACCCCACCCTTTGCGCCTCAAGTTATCTGACAGCGTTGTCTGAGCCAGGGGAATTCCTCTCAGGGAGAATGGGGGTCTCTGGTTGACACCTCTCTCTGCCTCACAGAACATGCCTTCTATTAATATCCTCACTAAGAATACTCTCTCTCACACACACACACACACACACACACACACACACGTACACAGTCACATATGCCAACACAGGACCACATGCACACTTTCACATGGTGACATGCTAACTGCCAGATGAATTCACATACACAACACACAGTATTACACGTCAACAGGCCTTCTGCATGTGCCTCGTATGTGTACACAAGTCAACTAACCGGCATTGTGTATCTGCCGGTGTCTGGGGAGTTTCGCTTTAAATGTGCTCATGCTTTTATGCCATTAATAAAAATAAAGGTTAAATACCCCAGGTGCCTGACAGCCCATGTGACATGAATGAGATACATATTTGTGTTGGGGAAACATTAATCAAACATTAGCATACATATGCTGTATGACAGCGTGTGTGTTTTCCTCGTGGTTTAAACAATCCACTGACGCAAAGAAGCTCTTTCTTGGCACAGCCCGGCAGGCAGCACAGGCTAAACTCAGTGAAGCACAGCTTACTGTAATTGCAAGACACGTTACAATGGCAATTAAATTGATGAACACCATTTCTCCGACGACAGTTAAGGCTATGGGTGTTACAACAGTAGTAACCACTGCTAGAGCCTACATCTCTGCTGGAAACCCAGGAAGCGTGCTTAACAGCGTGTGCGTGCGTGACTGTGTGCATGTGGGCTCAAGCATCTCACGTTCATAGTCTACATCCAAATACTACTTTCTGAGAAGAAGAAGAAGAACACCAACAAAACGACTCTCGGTAGAACAGTGGGCAGTGTTCAATTATGCTCAACTGTCACAGCCCATTTTCACAAGCACAGGACCTTTAAGCTAGACACGCCAGGAGCATTGCTATTGCTGTGGCTGTGAATGTTAACATTTCTTTCTATTTCAGGCCACGGAAGTCAAGGATGGGGGGGGTAGAGAACCAATATGGCTGCCGTCCGTCTCGTACCCTCATCTTGCCGTTCCGCACGGCTGAGCCGTCCTCTGCGAGCCTCAGCACATACAGGTCCATGTTGTACTCTCTGCCTCCTCGCAGGCTGAAGCCGAAGCCTTTGTTGTCCCTCTCCAGGTCCACCGAGTAAAACTCAGCATCCTGGTCACACGCACGCACACAGGGACAAAGAGACACATTTGCATGAAGGTCACTTTTGCGATTCAGGTGTGTGTGTGTGTGTGTATGTTTATGTGTGTCCTGTTAATGTGGACTCCTATTTCAGATCAGGGGACAAATGCCACCTTCAGGAAAGTCATGTGCCTATTTATTAGGTGTGCCAGATTTGGTGTGTGCGCGCGCACGTGTGTGTGTGTGCGTGTGTGTAGGAGTAGGCATGCTGAATTACTGATGCTTGTGGCTGTAGTTGGACAAAGAAAAAAAGAAAGAGAGAGGGAGAGAGAGAGAGAGAGAGAGAGGGAGAGAGAGAGAGAGAGAGAGAGAGAGAGAGAGAGGGAGAGAGAGAGAGAGAGAGAGAGAGAAAGAGAGAGTCGCATGGAGACACATAACGGCTCTTCTCCTGCGGCCAAGGTTCAATCATATCTGGGAGAGCCATCTCCTCTGCAGATTAATTCAGCAGGGAACACAGTGGTCTGGGAGGTTACTGTGAAAAGTCCACTGGCCTCCAGCGCTCGATAAGGCTAGCAGAAAGATGTACAAAAACAACTAAAGCTAGATTTGTCCTTGGGTTGGGGGAAGAGGGGTGGGCAGACTCAAGGAACGACTCAAGGCAGAGGCAGGTAGGGTTGACCTTGCTCACCTGGGCCTGGGCTGGGACTTGTTGTGTTGGGGGCTGGGGAGGCGGTGCTTGCGGGGCTTTGAAATCAAAGGACTCCTGTTTTGGTTTGGTGTTGGTTCTGGAGCAGAGAGCAGGCGGTCAGCATACAAATGGAAAAATAAGTCTGTTGTTGTCGTCAGGAACCTACACAATGTTGTTAAACTCACTAAATGTTCATATATCAACTATGAATTAGATTCTAATGTTGTGCCAATTACAGTATCAGCCTTTGTTACATTTCTCCAATGATCTAAAACTGCATTTAAATCAAACGTGTTTGTGTTTTGAAAGGTTAAGAAATGTCAGCTTCATAAAAAGGTGATGAAAACCACAATGGTGGGATCATTCGTATGGACTCTGAACACAACCCCATCTGTAAGCACAAAACTGCTGGGCTGGCATCATACATCAGTAGTAGTCAGTAGTAACACAAGTGCACTGCATACATTAAAGGCTGGAACAGAATACGTGATTGGTACCAAATCTGATTAAACTGTACTGGATATACAAACCCCATATCCCAGAGTGCACCTCACCTGGGCTCCGGGGCAGCCTGTTGCTGGGGTGTGTGTGTTGTGGTGATGGTGGCGATCTTCTCCGCATTGGTCAGCAGTGACGCGTTCGATGAGTCTGATGGTTGGGGAGACAAGGACACGGCTGTCAGACACCCCAAGAATCCCTTTCAACCTACACATACTACTACTGTGTTATTAGACCCCGATGGGGGAGACAGGCAAATACTACACAGTGCTACTCTCTTGAGGACGATACTGTCCTACAGAAATATGAACAATTATTAGTCTATTAGTTTCTTGTATTGACCAAACACAGGGCATTATTACAGTATATTGCTATTAACGCTTCTTATGAATGCGGCTAGTCTTTTTATCTTGCTTTTGTATGGGTTCCATTGTGAGATGACAGCTTCTCTTCCCTACCCCTCATCTTCTTCTGCCCCCCCACTCTTTATTCCTGTCACACGCTGCACAGCCTTGGTCAATGCCCCTCACATCTATTAATCTCCTCCACCTCCGCTACTTCCCTCAGAGACAGTCGGCTTAACTCCACGGTCGCCTGCGGCCTATGAGGCTTTGACTCGGCCAATCAAATGGTAGCGCGGTGCAGGGGGGTTGAGTAGCGAGAGAGAGAGAGAGAGAGAGAGAATCTACGATGTGTGTTTGACAGTGTTTGCACTGAAGGTTCCAGCTTAAGGAAGGCCTTCAAAAAAAAAAAAAAGTGTCCTGGTGTCAACAGTTTTCGGCATTACATTACATCTTCTCAGTCTCCTGCTATAAATGTGTTCACGCAATCCCCCGTTTCCCCTCCCATCTGCTCATCTGCATAAGCTACTTCTTTCCATTTCACCGCCATGTCTCTCGCGCTATCTCTTCCCCACAAACTTCGGGGGCTTTCTCAATCCACACCCTCCTCGTTACATCTCCCACTCCGCCCGCCGCTCTCCCCCCTTCTAAAACATTCAGGGCACACGGAGGAGCACTGAGCTGTCTCCGCCTGTCTCTCGGATCGGCGGAGCGCCCGCCCGCACTGTACGGCGGGAGTTTAGAGAGCCGGCGAGCACAACCAAGATGGAGGAATTGGGGAAAGAGGCAGACACACAGCACACGCACGGCGGGAGACACAGACACCGAGACACACAGAGAAAGATAAACAGGCAGAGAGAGACATAGCTATGTGATGCAGGTACGGTACTGCAGGGAACGAGTGGATTACAAAGGAATAATTAGAAAAAGGAGCACCAAAGGTATCACCCCCAGGCATCTAGCTTCCCATCTTCCTTGCCGGTCTCCCAGTGGGAGCCCGTAAGGCACGACTTTACTGCCTGGGAAGCTATGCTGCAGCCCTTAAGGCTTCAGCGAAAGGCATTGGCCACTTTTATGTGCATTACAATGACTTGACCGATGAGTCGCAGTGACTTGCATTCTGACGGAGGAATTAGAGTATAAGGTGCCTTAATATGGGTTGAATGCAGGGAAATGTTGTTTTGAGGGAAACATGATGCACCTGTTGTGGCTTTTGCTCAGCGGTGTGTGAAGAGAGGCTGAGAATACCTCAGACTTCTCCTGTCACACTCTTTGTCAACACTACCACTGTTCAGATGCCGGTTCTCTACAAGGTAAGCTGCGAGTATTCTGTAATAAAACTTAATTATTTGAAATAACTACAGTAGTAACTACAATATACTATAACATGAGAACACTACATTTATCAAGGTTTAGAGAGCTTCACTGCTGGCCTGGAACCCTCACAAGACCCCTGCAGTATTTCATTATGAACAGGATCTATTCTCTCACAGCGGTGGCTGAACTGAGAGACCACAGGAAGAGCCACACCCACCGTCTCCTGGGATGATGCGTAGCGTCACGGTGTTCCCGGCCTCCTTGATGAGGTTGACGATGTCCGAGTGGGACTTGTTGGTGATGGAGCATCCGTTAACGGCAAGGATCCGGTCTCCCACCTTCAGCTTCCCGCAGCGGTCCGCTGGGCTCCCCTCGATGATGCGGCCTATTTTGTGGGGCATGGCCACACAGGCATTTCCAGCTATGGTCACCAAGAGCACGTTTGTGTGGTTCAGTGTGTGTTGTGTGTGTGAGTGTGTGTGTGTGGGGGGGGGAAGGGTGTGGTTGGGTAGCGTTTGGAGAGAGGAACAAAGGGAGAGAAAGGAGATGAGAGAAAGAGGGGCAGAAGGTTAAGGGTTAATTTACCAAGCCACCCAAGCCGGAGGTCATATAGAGAGGTGCCCAGAAATATGCCAGAGCAAAATGAAGTAGCGGAGAGGAAGCGGGGGAGAATTTCTATCTGCCTGACAATAAAGACAATTCCTACAGTCTCTCTTTCGTGTACACCAGCTTTACATTTTTTGGGGGAAAAACTAAGGCACCACTGCCTCAAGTATGAGCTGCTACAGCTCCAATTTTCTGAAATATATCATTATTCTATTTGCATGGGCAAGTCTGAGGAGAAAAAAAAGGCTCATAATAATGAGGAAACCATATTGGTGCAGTCGCCCTTAATAGAGACACCTGCAAAAAGAGCATACATATATATCAGAGTTGACATCTCACCATCAACCCTGAGGTCTGTCTGTCTCTCCCTCCCTGCAGTCTGACATCCATCATTAGAGAGAAGCGGAGCACACGATCATTTTTTCCCCTTTTCCATTTTCATCTTTATTCATTCATCTCTCCGCCCATCTCTCTCTTTCATTACACTACCAAGCCCCTGCCTTTTCCTGCCTCTCCAGCCCAATCTAGGCTGGAAGAGGTGTGAACCGAGCAGTAGATTAGAGAGGAGCGAGAAGGAAAAGGAGACACTTGCGTCTCCGGAGGAAAACCTGGTGATGTTTGGGTTTTGTGAACAGCGGGAAACGCTTCTCCGGTTAGGTCTGAGAGATGGGCGATGGACTGTGAAAAAAATCATTGACTTAATGGCACGCTTTGCTTTAACCACTGTGGCCTGCGATAGAGTGTCCTGCCAGCGTGTTAGCCACCAAGTGAAGCAGAGCAGCACAATGACATTTACAATCCACCCACGCCAGAGAGGACAGCATAGATTAGGGTGGATAACCATAGAAGTGTGGGCAGGAAGCCATAGTAAATGGCACAGAGTGCAGTGCATAGAGGAATTAACTGTACACACCGAGCACAGACCAAAAAGCTGTGTATAAGGGGCGTGGATGTGGAGAGATAAATCAAAACAAAAAAAACACACATCTCTTCAAATCTCCAAGGAGAAACTCATTATTGACTCAAAAGTGACACATGACAAAAGGATATGTGTATGTTAGGATGAGCTGTTTGAAATCCCATTCCATATTAATGTTCCTTATTAACGCGACTCGTAACACCTACTGTAAAAAGGAACTATGTATGATTGTCTGCCACTAGATGTCACACTAAGCACCGGGGTCTCAGACTCACTCACACACGCATGCCGGAGTCGAGATTCAACTTCTGCACCTTCAGCAATGCTTAATATTGTATATAGGACCTTTATACTCATTAAGCCATCAATAGGCTCTTAGTTTTAACCTGCTCGACAAAAGTCATCAAAGTGCAGCTAAATTATACAAGGGCCTTATGTAAGACCCACTTTACTTGTGATCAAT
Organism: Aphredoderus sayanus; assembly: GCA_027564795.1. NCBI lineage: Eukaryota > Metazoa > Chordata > Actinopteri > Percopsiformes > Aphredoderidae > Aphredoderus > Aphredoderus sayanus. Next base: position 2,309,969 of record JAODUG010000020.1, on the reverse strand, counting down.
TATGGAAACCCTGTGCGGGGGCTAACAGCGGGCTGCAAAAAAGGAAGAAAGCGTTTCAGTGTGTTTTGTTGACAGGCTCAGAAGAAAATAGGAAAGAAGAAGCACTTCTTTGAAGAGCGCTGGTATTGATCTGAAGAGACTGTAAATAGAGTTGGAGTTGGCTGTCAGGCTATTCAGTGTTGAGAGACGTGAGGATGGATACAAAGAAAGTCCATACAGCAAACGCGAAAGATAAAAAAGGTCCCAGCAACGAAGCGAGGCCTACTGAGCTACTGAGCGCGTTTAATGTGTAACGTCAAGTGGAATATCTGATGGCCGCCACGCTTTGACATCACCAATCGATGGCAATGTTCCGGAACGTAGCGAGCTAATGAGTCAAAATGCAGAAACAACACCGGGGCTGAACACAAAGACGCCGACTGAGCTTCTCACCGAAGGTGGTGCCGGCCTCCGGCCGCGACACCGACGACACGATGACGAAGCCGAAGCCCTCGTTCTCGCCGCGGCGGATCTCCACGTCGTAGGGCTGCATGGCGCCGGCAGGTGTCGCCGAGGACGGGACGCTGGCCAGATGGGCGCCGGGGGGCGCCTGCGAGGAGGCGGGCGCCGCGGCGGAGGGAACGGCGGCGGCGGCGACCGCCACGGCGTTGCTGCTGCCCCCCGCCCCGCCCCCGCCGCTGCCGATGCCCGAGGTGGAGCCGCTGCCGGAGCTGACGGTGTTGAGGGAGTTCTGGCTGCCCTGCGGGGTGCGCTTGCCCATCTCCTCGGCCAGGCTGGGTGCCTGGGTGCTGCTGTGGTGGGAGGAGGCCGGCGATGGGGGCACCTCTCCGTCTGCCTTGACTGTGGATGGGGAAGGTAATAACAGTCACCATTACGGGAAGGAATGGCACAGCAGTTTACTGATAGGGTGCTGGCTGTGTGTGTGTGTGTGTGTGTGTGTGTGGTGGGGCAGACAGAACAGAAAGAGGAGATGCCACGTGGGGATTCAGAGGATACTTTGAAGACATCAAGTCACGGAAGAAGCAGGAAAGGCAGAGCAGACAATCTTACATAATGTGGATGAAAGCTAACTAGAAGGGTAAAAAGTATCTGGTGGTGGATGCAGCGGTTTGGGGGGGGTAGCAACACAACCACTCCACTACACTCGACAGGTCAGAAAACTGTTACGTCAGCAATATAACCTCCAAAGGGCAGCGATGCCCTCCACCCCACACACACCACACACACGACGCTCCTCGTTGCACTAGCTTAATGGGGCAGACTTGTTTCCCTTCAGGCATGGGCGCCTGAAGGGAAACAAGCGTGCTCCAGCAATCGAATGGCGGATCTCCTTCCACAAAAGAGCTTGCAAATATTGCACACCCTACAGCTTAAGAGGCGGCTGGGCTGCTTTGTCGGCACGCGGGAACATTTCATTTCCTGTAAAAGCCGAGCGGCGGGCACGCCTAATATTATTGACGCCTCCGAGACAGCCAGGGTATCTGGACGCTAATGTCTGGCCGTTATCACCAGGCACAAGGTTGACCACCCTTCTCCATCACACTTATGGGTCCTTCTGCTATCCCGCCCTCCCCGGCCTGGCCCCAGGGCTCCCGACGGTGCCGTGATGGAGATTAATGCTTGGGGGGGGGGGGGGGCTTGACGGTGGATGACACACCGCAGTGCCATTACCGAGACCGACGCTACGTGGAATACATTTCCTGACGCCTCTGAATGGGGATTGTGTGTAAACACTGGAGACGTCCAGCGGGTGACACATGGCTGGCAGAGACAGCGATGAGTCCGTACTCAGCCAAGTATTAACTGGGCAATGGATATTAGGGATGCACCAATTGTATTTTTCTCAGTCGATTCCGATTACCGGGTACATAGAAGCCTGACTGACCGGGTAGACTTTTAAAGTAAAACCTTCACAATGTATTTGACAGCTATAGGTCATTTAGATACAGAGATATTTCATTTGCAATGTACTCGTTAAGCACTGCCAGCACTCGTGTCTGTCACCTTTTACAAGGCAGCATCTGTTTAACAGGAGGGACTGATCAAAATAAGCCATGTAGCTTACTCTTGTAAGACGTGATATGGACATTATGCCAAAAGCTTTGCTCTCGTGTTGTTATTTACATACATATTGACACACAACAGAACACCGATCAAATCCGGGTATGTTACACTACATGATTTGTAAACTGCTAATTTGTCTCAGCGTCTTACTCGTCACAGACATTTCCACAGCGCAACGTAGTTTACCATAGCTACAGCCTAGCCCAATGAGAACGAGAAGTCAGTTACTGGGCGTCTCAACATAAAGTCTGTGTGGCGCTTGTAAATATGATAGCCAGCTATATTTAGACAGATCGATCAAGATGAAACTCTGCCAAATCTGGCCACTGGGCGGTCAATCGATGCACTCCTAACTGAAATAAACCAAGTACAAATAAACAGAAATATAAGACAATACATGGAACAACACTGAGACAAAGGTTTCAGCTGAGCAACGCATTATAACGTGTTGGTTATGGCTCTGGCCTCTTACCTGCGTAGCTAGTCTTGCGTCGGACGGTGAGGTTGACGTGACCTTGCTTGGCGGCCTGCTGCATCAGCTGCACCACCAGCTGGTGAGACTTGCCCACCACGGCGGTGCCGTCCACACAGACCAGCTCGTCGCCCGACCTCAGTCGGCCATCCTCGTCCGCCGCACCATACTTCACTATGTGGCCAATGTAAATCTGCCAGGCGCGGGAGGGAGAGCTGTGTTTAGCGGGAGTTCTGATCTGAAAGCTGCCTTGTGTCCACGGCAGGCTATAGAGTTGGTGTTTGGAGTTGCCAGTTGTACAGCAGAAAGTAAATGCATGTTTACTCCTCCTGTGCTTTTCAGCTGGCAAGCCAGCCCAGCCAGCATCTCCAGTGAATCATTATTATTTCTTCCTTAAAGAATAAAGCGGCAACAAACAGTGTCGCCTCTTTCATAACAGAAGGAATAAAGCGGTCTGCAAATTTCATGTTGATTTTTTTGTTGTCTGACTGATGAAGCTACACTGTAATATCAAAGATGGACAGTCTTGTTAAAAATAAAGCTCACAACTACTGCTCTAGAAACAGGGACATGTTAAAAATAACTTGAATCAGGGTAAATACAGGATGGGGTGATCACCCATACAATGTACTTGCTTTTTATTTATACTGTGCGATTGAAATTCTTATTATTCAGGCCTACAACATCTAATCCGTCTTGGCTGTATATGCTCATAAGAGAGAGAGAGAGTGAGAGAGAGAGAGTGAGAGAGAGAGACAGACAGAGCCAGAGAGAGACAGAGACAGAGACAGAGAGAGAGACTCACTGGCTCTCCCGGTTCATTGCCACCCAGGATCCTGAAGCCAAAGCCTGTGTCCTTCCTCCACAGGAAAATGTCCTGCTCCTGGAAATCTGGAACTACAAAAACAACCAAATCAGCATGCTGCTCAACTACCAATCAGCGGGCCTTCTGGTGGCAGCCACAGGATTCAAACTGCTCAGTCAGTGTCTTCAGCACTGGCATATGAATGGCCAATCAGGATGACTCCCTTAACACATTATCCAATAAGTGTATGAGTCATGCCAAAGAGTCATAACTAGCGGGCCATCAAGGTGTCGAATCAGAGCATAATATGGGTGGAAGTTAGCGGCTGAGCTACTTTGTGTTTGCCCTGCTTCTCTTTGTGGTTGGTCAGCTTGTGTCATTATTTCAAAATCAACCCCCCTCCCTGTTGTAAGCTAAATCAGTGAACTAGCACATTGAACAATCTGTCTAGACACATGCATAAAAGAACAAATAAATGATCTCAAGATCATTTCAAATGCATCCAAGACATCTATTCTTGGATACAGACCTCAGGGAGCGTATCCATCAAAGCACCAAAACTATTCCCAGGTAGGGTGCTTAAATAAACTATCAAAAGTCTCTTAATATATTTATAACTGATTTGAATGAAACTTCATTCTGGTGTCTTCACACATTCCTCTCTTTGTTTCGCTCTTAACCACAGAGAATGGACCCCTATATTTCAATGGACAAGGGGGTGTCTTTTACGAAGTCCATTTGCACTCTCCCCTCAGCACGAAGGAGCACTTCCCAACTGTCAGCACTGGTAATATTTGTTGTGGTAAGCTATTCTTTATTGAGCAGAAAGCCACAGCGGTATGCCTAGTACCATCTATGGGCCAAACAAACTGCATCGACGGGCAGCATTGGAGGTGGTGAAGCCTCAGGGGCTTTACGGTGAGCCAAGGGGGAGAGGGAATGAAAGTGTGCACATACTGCTGCGTATGGTACAGTTTTGCTTAGACAAGAGACAAATGGAAAGCATGTATGTTCTTGACTGCAAAGTATCATGTTTATATCTGCACATACGGTACCCACCAAGCCTGTCACCCGGAAACAAAATCCCCCGGGAGGTTCCACCCCAGACCTCCGCTGTCAAAGCCACTTTGAGCACAGAGAGCAAGCAAGACAGCAGAAGGCAAAACCAGACGGCTTCCCATCTGGTTTCTTGTTTCCATCTCTTATCCCCAGTCAAAAGTTCATATTCCAGTGGCGGAGAGCTATCTCTCAATCTACCACATAGCACAGCCTTGGAGAAAGTGGTAGAAGCCAACAGTCTCAAACCTGCACTGGGGTATTGGGGTCAACTGGTATGTTGAGGATCTATAAATGATCCACATGGCGAGGTAACTGGGTGTGAACCGAGCGATGTTCATGGCTTGGCGAAGGGCGACTTTGGAGAATGGGAATGACGGGGAGGGGGGGGCTAGGGAATGGGAACCCGTGTCAAAACAAAACAATTGGTCATAAATGAGGCGACATTAAACGTGGGCACGTTTCCCAGCTTCTGCAGTCTGCGGCTGATTAGGTGGGCTAAACATTCTGCTGCGAGTTATTTTTTGTCCTTTTCTTGCAGAGAGAAAGAAAGCATTTTCTAAATGGCACGTTTATGCCCTTGATCTGTGAAGCACTCAGCCAAACATTTCATTACAGCAGTAAGGACACATAGGCTAATATCCTGACTGTGGCCAAGGCCTGATCCCTTTGAGAGTCATACAGCGGGTTTTAAAAAAAGGCAGAACAATGCTGCAGGAGGAGAATTTATACTCTCCGGTACAGCTGGGGCAGGCGTATTTCTCTTTCTGCTCTTACTTTCCATTTTTACATTACCTCTCGTAATCCATTGTTCTCCCAAAACACCCCCTTCCTCTCTCACTCAATTTGACCTCTCATACTATGCTTGCTGTATTTGTATGCTCCTCTGAGCTCCTGTTGCATGCCCATATTTATGTCCCTTCCTGATCTTTTAAGACCTGACGCTCTCGCTCTGAGCCTTGTAAACTGTCCGGGACAAACTAGAAAACCAAGACATGTAGAGAACAAGGGAAAAGTTTGGTGCAGTCAGCTCGCTCCTACAATCCACTGCATCAGACTGCGCTGATATTGGAATAATTGGCAGGGGTTACAAGCGATTAGTAGTTGAATCTCAAGGGGAGCACGTTTTAAAAGTAATACAGAGAAATAATGCATTACATTATAAGTGTGTAATGAGTGCTCAGCACTTAAACTTTCTTCAATATGCTTCAATTCTAACAATTTATAGAAATAATATAATGGCTGTTGGTTAAAGAACATAAAATCAGCGAATGTTACAGAATTCTCAAAACAATAATTAACTCCACTTCTATCCTGCTGTTGAGTTTACGCCATACTTGACCTGATTTTCCGTGAAGCAATGCACACAAATGCCAGAATACCGAACAAATGTAAACTTTAAAA
>JAODUG010000020.1:2286061-2300159 GCA_027564795.1 Aphredoderus sayanus | reverse complement strand
ACACGCACAGTGGCGCGCGCGCACACACACACACACACACACACACACACACACACACACACACACACACACACACATACCTCTGCTTCCCCGCTGTCATTGGTGGTGAGGGATATTAATTGCTGCATGCAGGTTGACTAATGGGCCTTAAACGACTGTGGTTCTGCTTGGTTTCAGCTGCTGCTTTCTTCGTCTCCTACGAATGCACCAAGGCCCTGTGTGGAGCTGGCGGAGCGCTGGCAGTGCCACACGTGGCACCTGTCGCTCACATGCTGGCGGCCTCCCTGGGAGAAATCGTAAGCCCCCCTCGCCACCGTATATCTTGCACTTTGTTTTGGACATTTCTTTCAACTTCCATTCTACTAGTGAACTGTATACTGCACGCTATCAAATGTTTCAATTTTACTGTCACTCTGCTGAAAGCCCTTTGTCCCAGTTTCCAGTCTCATGCTGAAGCAGTGCTCTGAAAATAGTAGCTAATATAATTTCTGTGTAAATATGCAGAGTGGAAACAGGGGATCAAGCATTCAATTGAGGTTTTGGCTCTAGGCCCCTGGAGTCCAGCTGGGTGACTTTGGGGCCCTTCCTCAGTTCCGTCACAGCGTTTCCCTCAACCAGCTGGGTAAACAAGATCTCATTACGGCCTATTGACTTAGCTGCTTTCCCAGCTCAAACCCCAAGACTCGGCCAATTTAGTCTGGGGAACTGTGGCTGGAAGCGCTTGAGGAGTGGCACAATTTCCTCAGCCTGGCCTGTCCCAGTCTCTCGCAGGGAGCCAAGGAATCTGAGCCCTTCAGAGGCTGTGGGTGTTCATACTGGCATGAAAGGCGGTAGAAGGGATGGAGAGATTGGAAAGGGATGCCCCCTGCTATAACTTCCCTGCTTGCTACAAAATACCAGGTTTTCAGTATTCATGGCTTTTGGATAGATGCAATTTCCCCAGATTTTTGCATGTTTATGACATGGGAGTTTGGGCCTTGGTGGTTGTGTTTCCTCTGTGTGTACATTGTTTCAGTGTCTCATACTGCTGAATGTGAGGACCATAGGCCTACTTCATACCGCATTATAACAAATTGTTTGTCTTTAGTTTTGTATTTGTATTATTATGGGGCTCAAAGCCTGAAAACTATAATGGCTCTAAACAAAGTCTAGTCTATTTCTATCATTAAATAACTTTCATTGACCTATGTCTACTTTATAGTGTTCCCCCCACCCCCCAAATCACTAAACATGACATGAGATGAACCAAACACTGTTTAAATAGTCTTATTCAGTCATAGACTGATTTATTGTAATATTATTGTTATTACACTTTGCTTCTGTGCTTTTTTTCTTTTTGTCAAGACAAGACTTTGTTCTTTGTTCATCTTTGGTACCTTTTCTCCAGTTGTTAGGGGTCATCGTGAGGCTGAGGCTGCCTTTTAACCCTTTTCCCTGTTGTCACGGAGATTTGAACACACCAAAGAGAGAGGTCTTCAGAATGGAGCAGAGCAGAATAGGAGCAGTGTTCTAATGCGCTGTGGATCGTGATTACGGCTAGTTCAAAGCGAGTAATCTTCTGGCTCAGCCATAAAAGGTCTATCTGGGGACTGCCCTGAGATACACAGCATGATGCAATCACTCCAAGATATTATGCACTATCTCTTCTCTTTACTGAAAATAGTTTTTTCTTCCTTCATTTAAGTTGAGTGCATAAAGAACAATATATATCGTACCTGTGTATATGTATGTGTGTGTGTGTGTGTATATATATATATTTTGACTTACCAAAATACTGCTTGAGGTTATATTGCATACTGTATATTAACAGATGCATTATAATATACAGCAGGTTATATATAGAAACATGCACATACTGTGCATGTACAGTACACAACATGCCCATACACACTTATGAACATTTCTTTGCTCCCTTCCTCTCTGCAATGTGTTAATGCAAATCAGATTACGCATTGTCAACACAAAAGAAAACACCAGCTTTTCATTAGCATTATGCATTGTGTCTCTCCCTGCGTTCTTTGTTTTTGGTCTGCTCTGGTGACATCAGGTTGGTCTCCCTCTCCCCCTTTCTGCCGGGAGCAGCTGGTTGCCAGGTACACCTTGATCACTGGACGTTTGAGTCCTGCATAGACAAGATGTCATTTGGTCATCATCGCCCTCCCAAGGGGTGTCCATCTAGTTGCATTTTGCCAAATGTGCCCATTCTGCAACCTTTAGAACAGAAGCTGTCCGAGGTCTAAAGCGTTGCTAATCCACAACCAAGCCTCCTTCCGCAGATGTGACGGCTGGCTTGGCACCGACATATGAAATGTGGACTGTTATGATTAGACCACTGGGGCTTGTAGGGTTCATCGTGCAATGTGCACACATTGTGTGATGGCAGAACAAGTTTAAAACCCAATTTAAAAATCTTAAATGGACTACGTGTGCTTTCAGTCTAGCAGATGTCGGAGCACACTGACAACATAATGCATAGGTAAGCATATGAAACATGCCAAATCACACTAATACATATTTATAAGTTATATGTCTTGTATATAGCAGGTGTAAATAATCATTTATATAATAACATAGTTTCCTTGACGTAAAGACATCTTGCTATATTAAAATTACAGTACATTTAGTCAGCGTTTCTCAATCCTGGTCCTGGAGTACCACTGCCCTGTATTTTTAGATATCTAAACCCACCTGATTCACCCGATTCAAATGAATGGGTCATTGCCAGGCTTTTGCAAAGATTAATAAAGAGCCAATCATTTGAGGTGAAGAAGGTCACATTCACAGTGTCATCTCTAATGGTATCCGCAATCTTCAAGGGGGTTATCTATAGACGTCATTACTAGCAGATCTGATGGTAACACCTGGAACAGGGATGTTTTCTCTCTAAAGGCTAACTCAAGGTGTCTGTGTTGAGACGAAGGGGAAAATCACAAATCGCAGAGCGAAAGCGCCAGATAACCAGGCAAGATAAGAGATCCCCCTCAGCAGAGGGGCGGAGGGGTGGGGGTGTGTTTGTGTCTCAGTGTTTGTGCGGCTGTGGGACGCTCTCATAAAGAATGTGTACACTGATGGCATCTGTCAGGCTCTAGCAGGCTGTTATCCAGCCATTAGATCAGATTTATCTTCATTCCCTTTCGCCCGACGTCTGCCCTGAAAGCTCATTTGTCAAGGCCAGGCGGTGGGCTTCGCTCGCATCTCCAGCCTCTACCTCGCCCGGCACCCGTCTGAGGGTGGATGTACTGGAAAATACCGTTTGACATGACGTGTGGGGTGGAGGGAGGGTTTTGGATAGGGTGGTGCGCTGGGTGGCTGAAACTGGCAGCCGCTTAACTTGGCACTGAGAAATAATCCACGCTCTTCCCTCCGTACAGCGCCACGCTTTATGATTTATTGGTCCTCGCTTTAAAACGTTCTCTCTCCCAGTCCCTTCCTTCCTTCCTTCCTTCCTTGTCCTCTCTTTCTCTGCTCTTCCCTGGCACCTGAAGGAGCCGGGCTACAAAACATTGGCATTTGATCAAAGTGATGAGTTGAAGAAGATTTGCTGAGTGCATGCAAGTTGCTCATACTACAGAATATCAGTTGAGAAGAAGTTTCTCGGTTTCGTGCTGTTTAAAGAAACTGGAACATTTTCTCCTGCCTGTACGGCTTCCGCATATGCACAATTTGAGCGTTGCTTTTGTAAGTGCATCGTGGCAGATTGTCTGTCTTGTTGTTCGATGCCAGTAAGTTCCAATGCCAAATAAAATCCAATTAGTCAAGTCTTTATGTTTCTGCTTGGAGACTGGCCCATGGCTATTGTTCTTGATTGTGTGCTATCCTGTTGTCTCTGTGTGGTGCCTAATGGTAATCTTGGCCTGGCTGACTGGCTACTGTGGTTTAGTGGCCATTGCCGGAAAACAAGTGGAGGACAGAGGGAGGTAACAATGATTTGCTGGCTATGCCAATAATGTGCTGCGAGTCTCTGTTAATTTCCCATTGCAAACAGTGTCCCTGTGATTGAGCACTGGTTCTTTACCTCGTTGTTTTGTGGCCCAAGCTGGAGATTGGAAACTTTTGTTGGCCTGTCATGTGGGAATGACGTCTAGCCAAGGGCAGCGCAGGGGCACCAAATTAATGGCACAAAGGTGATAAATATAGATGAATGGAAAATGCTGCAATAAGTTTGTAATGGCTTTATAAGCCAGATTGACAGAGCAGGGATGCTGAGAGGGAAGGGCAAGACTGGTCTGTTATCCAGACTGCCCACCCACCTACAGGCTGACACGTGAGGCAGGCCTAATAGTCCTGACGCTGTAATTAGGAACATCTCAATCTGTTCTTCTGGCTGTCCTCCTCTCTTTACAATCATGACTTCAAAGGCAAGATGTTCCTCTGGCCACAAATATCCATAGAAATGTCTCCTAATACACATTTCTTCCCCCCTACATTTTAATTCATCACCATTGTTACCCCATTCACAATTGGATGCGGAGCTCTGAAAAGACCTGAGAGGCTATTCGCTTTATATTCCACCCGCCAAGTATCATTTCCCCCCCAACCCCTAGGCGCTCAAATTACTCCCAAATAAACAATGTCCCTAATTTATTTGGTATAATCTCCGGCTCATTCTGCCCTCTCTTCTGTGGGAGCAGCAGAGAGGAGGTGGTTTCAACTCCAGGCGCCCCATCCAATTACATCCGTAATTACTTGTCATAGCCACTTTCTTTCTATTTAGCCCCCCTATTCCGGTCCTTTGGAGAATTACGTTGGGAAAAACATGCTGTACAATATATCATAAATGGTAACTCGGCCAAAGCACTAGCAAATGAGATCTCTGATATGGATCTTGCCAGCTCTGGGGCATGCAGAGGCAGCTTTGGCCACTTGGTGGCACTGTTGAGCCGTTGTTACCATGGTAGTAGCTAAATGGGCTACTACTTGGAATACATAACAGTTGCATATTATCCACAGACACTCATTTGGGATCCTTTGTTCTTGAACAAGCTGGTATTGATGACCAGCGAATGAGCTTGATCAGTTTCTTTATCACTAGAGAGTTAGAGATTTGAGTTAAATGAGAAGTTAAACGGTGCCCCTGAGGTGTTGTCTCATGCAGTGTTATCATCACATAAAGGTGTAATCACAACCCATTAGGCAACACTCCTCAGTGTTTCTACGGTTCTTGTGGGATACCTGAGCAACTAACACACAGTTTCACAGTAACAAAGAGAAAGCCTCTACGCAGCTGGCATACCGTTCCATTCTATGGAAATGGCCTCTTCTCTTCCCAAATCCAATGTTGCGTTTGTACGTAAGCCTTTAAGAATAGTTTGTCTTTGGTGGAGTGCCTCCATTATACTTCTGCCTCTTGTGATGCCTTTCCACATGGCTGACAGCGATGGTGGCACCGCCACACTGGAATCTGGATGGAAAGAGGGTCTCGCCGGGGGTGCTGCTCACTGGGACACTCCATGAGATTGCAGCCATTCACCGATATTTCCGCTCCAGTGCGGGATAAATGGTAATGCCATGTGTCCAGGTGGGCAGCTGTGCCTGGCCCACCCGTCTTGAGTTATAAGGCGTAGATGACATGTCCGTCCATGTCCGTCTTGAATAGCCGTTGACAGTTTATGTTGTTTGGTGACGAACTGGTGTGTTAGGATGGGCTTGCTGCCGTGTGATGTGTGTGTTTTACCAAAGGTGCATCGTGGCAGTGTTTGGCTGGTTAATTAGCCCTGCGGCACATGACAGCTTGTAGCTTTATTAACGTTGTCCTAAGTGGTGGTGTTATTTGCTCACTCACTAGCTCGTATTACTGCCGGTACATTTGAATATTTTGCATAGCTCACACGGCAAGACAAATATGGCACTTCTTCTGGGTCGATTAAAAGAGCAGCCAAAATGCAATCTCGACAGAAGTAAGCTGTGGCCATTGATAAGTCAGAAATCATCTACAGCAGGGGTCTCAAACTCAACCTACCTGGGGGTCGCTGGAGGTAGGGTCTGGGTGAGGCCGGGCCGCATCAAGCATTCCAGGATATATTTACCCTTCACTGGGTGACACTGCCGAAACACGTCAAGTGACCAACGTTGATAATTCGTCTCGCTCATGTTGTCGAGCCTGAGCTCTGGTAGCCCACAAGCGTTAAAAAATACAAAACGCCGACTCACGCGGGTGCATGTGAGAAAAAAACATTAAGCTTTGATTTCAAGTAGGGGGCCACAAAATATTGTTTCACGGGCCGCAAGTCTAAGACCCCGGATCTACACTACATAGCACAACATTGACATTTTACAGGTCAAAATATTCGATGCATGGAGTTTCCATTCAGCCAGCTTTTCTTGTTCTCTGTCCCCTTCTATAGGTGGCGTGCCTGTTTCGGGTACCCACAGAGGTAATAAAACAAAGGACCCAAGCCTCTCCCTCCTCCACAACCTACCAGATGTTACTGGCTACACTGAGAGAAGAGGTGAAATATAATAACACTCACTGTAATGCTTTCATATATTCTAGAGCTTGTTTGAGTACAATACTTTCTCACCATATACTTCATTGTAAGTATTCTCTTTCTCCGGTACAGGGTGTCAGAGGTTTATATAGGGGATACCGGAGTACAGTTCTCAGAGAGGTACGTTTCAAAGGTACTTCATCTTGTTCTCTGACATTCCCATTCAGAGTGATTACAGTTCAATCAAAAAGATGTACGTCATGTTATACAAACACGCACTAGTGTTGATGCTGTGTTTATGGTTTCATATACTGTGGCAGCAGCAGGTGAAGCACATCTAACATGCTCTGTGAAAATCAATTTCATTAGCTGATGCTTAAAAGAATTCCTCGGCTCCTTGAAGGCTTTGAGTTCTTTAAAAATTCCAGTGTAATTTCGAAGCTTTCTGCTATTCTGATTGAATGCTGTGTAATTTCTCCCGGGTGCTTTTGAGCTTCCAAATATTGATGTATAGCCTTTTTTTCTCCCTTTTCTTTTACTCTCCCTCTTTTCATCTCATTCAGTTTTGTGATTTCGACTCCCTTCAATTGGAACTACATCTGATTAATTAATGCAATTAGTGGATTTCTAAATGCTAAACGGCACGTGGATAAATGAGCACCGAGGTGCCCTGCCTTGATGAGCGCTCACCTTTTTTGTAATGAAACGGCCGGCGCTTTGATTCATGGGCTCCCGTTTAATTGCACTTGTTCTAATACCAACTGTCGACAATGTACGGAGCAAACACTTTTCGCTTTGCAGCTGCCTGTAGAGTTTCAATATTGTAGGGAGAGAGAGAAAAGCAAGAGACTTAGAACAAGCTATATGAAGGTGACACTCGATTTTATTTTGTTGTGGGTGTAATCTAGTCCCCAACCGCTGTGGTAGGCTGTACTTATTTTCTGCCTCACTAAACCGATGTTACCAACGCAAATTCCATCTGTACAGCTGGGGATGGGGGAGGGAGGAGGGGGGGGGGACAACAAGACACTGTGATTTCTCGGAGGGGCTCTGAATAAATGAATACATTTGGAGGCTGGCGTGAGGCCCATGTGCATACTAACTCCGGCAAATGAAACGCGGCGGCGGCGGCGGCGGCGGCGGTGAGATTTTGGGGTGCGGGAGCGGCAAAGAAGGAGCGGCCAGCGTCCCCGCCAGCGATTGGCTTTGACGTGTGTCAGGAAGGTAATTCATTTTCTCCTGGGCCCCCGCCCGCTATCTGCCTATCTCCCCTCCTTCGGCTGGGCCACCCTGTCAAGACAAGTTTGTTTATGCGGCGCGGCATGGCGCCGCCTCATCCTCGCTGTCCCGCTAATTGGGGTCCTCTCCGCGCTGTGTATTCATTAGGTAGCCTTCAGAAGGCATTTCTGATGGGCCTGATATCACACCAGCGGAGGGGGGAGGTTACTGTACTGTAAAGTGAATGCCCAACAGATCTGAACACGGTCCTGTTATGATCAACCTCCTGTACACATACGCTACCATTCCATCATCTCTGTTTGTTTTTTAAAGGAAAGCACATTTTTCGTCTATTAAAGTAACATATTAATCAGAAATACAGTGTATAGCTGGACACCTTTTTAAAAGGCAAACTGAACATTAGAAAACCGATTTGCAAATATGTTAGCACATCTGAAAGCTGTTGTGCTGATTAAACAAGCAATAAAACAGGCCTTCTTTAGACTAGGTAAGTATCTGGAGCACCAGCATTTGTGACTTTATTTAAAGGCTCAAAACGGCCAGAAAGGAAGAACTGGTAAATGTTCTCATGGAAAAGTTTTAATTTCTCAGAACAAGAATAGACAGTAGTTGCAGAAGACTTTGTTTCTGGCCATTATGATCCTCTCCCGTACAATACGGAATGCAATTGGATGGAAATATATTTTGTAAGGGTTGCATAAGGTTGTCGAAACAATTGCATGTTGAATTCACGCCATAATCAAAGCCAAAAGGCAGTCCAACAAACTATTAGGATGTGCAACTTTTTTGGCCAGACAGTGTACGTTCAAATACTGAGGCAACCCAGGTCATATTGAGCTACGGAATAGCACATGCAGCAAAGCATAGACTTTATACTTAACTACTATGCGTGATTTCCCTTTTTGCCTTTACATCGTTTCTGGCCTCTAAAGAAACTTGTCAGCAGAATATACGTTTAATCTTTAACAAGCTCTGATAGGACATGAAATCAGTTTGATTCAGGTTGAGCAATGTGTTGAACAAAGATATTTTTGCCTATATTTTACTATACAAAATAAAATAACCAATAAGCATGGTTTGAAATCTCTGACCTATTTTTCTATGCATTAGCACATGTAACACGTTAGTCTACTTTAAATATTTAACTGAGCCTTAGATTCATATTTTATTTAGACAATAACTGAGATATTTAGCATTTACCAGTAAGTAATTGGCTATGTGCACTCATGTCATTTTGTCTTGATATTTGTTTGCCCATCCACATTTATTATTATTATTATTATTATTATTATTATTATTATTATTATTATTATTTTTGTTTACTACCACCTTTCCACACTAGATGGCATGCTAGGCCTAGCATTAAGTCAGCCAAGCTCTGATTTGCCTTGTGATTCTGCTGTTGTTTCTAAAAGGTCTCTTCCCCTCCCTTTCCCCCTTCAACTTGGTTCCCCAGTCTCGTATCTGTCAGACTTTTTGGACTTTTTCTGCAGCAATCATCCCAGTGAAAATGATAGCTTGTTTTTAATGGAACACCGTGGGTTTTCTCTTTTTTCTTTCCACACTGAAGCAGCCACACGCTCTAAGATTTGATCTCGACTGCACCAATTTGCAGTGCGTAATGAGCCTGAGTCTAGTTATTAGATGGCAATTTAGTGATTTGGTGGTACGCGTGTTGTTTGAGGGCTGGATATAAACGAATCTGACAGTCTGACACAGCGGAGTGATGCATCTGGAACACTCTGATTGACTGTAGTAGACATCTCTAAATTTTTTACGTGAAAATCTTTTCACTCTGTCCCACTGTGTGTTCACTACACCTTTCAAAGCCTCTTGTTCTCATGCTCACATGGTTGAGCAGGACATCGCAGAGCATTATAATGTATGTGAGCTCACTATGTGAGAGGGAACGGTTCGACTGTGGGATGATAAATGCCTTCCCCGGGCCCGCTCTTCTTTCACAGTTGTTTTCCTCAATGGGCCGGCCTGTCACTCGTCCACCCCGACAGCTGGTGTCATGGCAACTACTCAGACAGGGGGCTTATGAAACACCTCCATCCAGCCTGCTCTGCTCCACACCTCTGCTTCCTCTCTCAGACCCTCTCTTCTCCAGCATCAGCGGGTTTGGCTGGAGGAGGAAACATACCTCTCCCCTCCCTCCTTTCTTTGCTCTCTCTCTCTCTCTCTCTCTCTCTCTCTCTCTCTCTCTCTCTCTCTCTCTCCTCCTGTCTCCTTTCTCTGTAGCCCTAGGCTATCCTCCACTCCAATTTGTTTGAAATGCCCTTATTGTTTACCTTGCTGCTTTGACTCCATCACACTGGAGTTTGCTGCTAAAAGGTGGAATGCTCTATATGTGTGTGTGTGTGTGTGAGGTCATGACTACAGGCTGTCAGCTGTAAGCTCAAATTGACTGAGGTCATACGTTTAACACTGTGCACTTTTAAATGTATATCCGTAAGATTATGCAGTGTGTGCCATTACTGTATGGCGTACACACACACACACACACAGCGATAAGGGGATTCTGTTCCCTCTGCTGTCAAAGTGTGAAACCTCTCAGTAGGCGTACAGCAGAGCACGGCTGACCCCACCGTGGCCTTCTCTGGGAATGAGACACGTCTCACTGTGACGCACAGCGAGACGGGAGAGGTGAGGGGTATGGCTCTCACATCCTGTCCCCAGCGCACGCTGATCCGTGTGGGATCAGTGCTTACGCGCGCCTCAGACGCCAGAGACAGAGCGAGCCGGGATCGGGGAGTGTCGGCTGTTTTTCCTTGCGCACGTAGAGGGGCAGGATTCCCGGGTCGCGCGTGAAGAACCAGCAGTTCCCCTCCTGCTTTGTGTTTAGACTTGGACCTCGCGACAGCTACCATTGGTCTGCCAGGCCCAGACGGCCCACCAGGGGTTCTCTAAATAGCTGTGACACATTCAGAAACTTGATTTCACGAGAATGTTATGAGATGGAAAAAGATTGGCTTGGAGGAAAATGGAGAAATTAAATTAAGGAAAATATTAAACTACAGCTGAAAACTGAAAAGTAACATGGAACAGTGGAATTTTTGGATTTTCTTTTCTCATTCTGTCCTGTTTATGAAGGGCATTTTCATTGTGCCCTCGTGATGTCTTCCGGGTCAAAATGACCCAAATCACTAGCTCTTTCTGGCAGATAGAAGGTGCTAAACCTATTCTACACCTTACACACACCCGTTTGAAATCCGAGGACAACAGCAGGGTTAAAAGGCACAAAAAAACAACAACAAATACATAACTAATAAAGAAATAAATACACACAGCAATGACAATTAACAAAAACACACAAAATCATACACAATCAGATGGTGCTGCTGGGTGGCCAAATACGACATTATTAAAGACATCACAAGGGTTATAAGTTGGAAATGGCACACAGGTGGAAAAATATCTGTCTTGACAAACAGAGTAAGAGCTTGTACTGAAGGTTTTATATACAGGTGCAAGTGAAAGATGCACTGAAGCTATTGAAGATAACATATATCATTCATGAGTAGCTCAAGAGGGCCAAAGAAAGTCTTTTGACCCTTGAAGATTTAACCCCTGACCAGTGTGTGTTTTTCTGGACTGGTCAAGTTATCAAGAGAGAGGTTAGATAACTGGTCTACCATGTGGGTGTGTTGAAGAAGGATGGATTGTCTGGCTGGTTATTTAGAGCTGACGTTGGCCATAGGGAGCATAGACATACATAAACACATGATGAAGGTTGAATGCTGTTTTTTCTGAAGGAGTTTTTGTACCACCAACTTACTCTTTCCCGCCCTGTTGGGACCAGCTCTGGTTTAGATCTTTACTCCAGCCCGCAGCTAGTTTTCTTGGTCACAGGATGGTCCTGAAGTACTTTAATACTCCTACTGTACATCTACTAATAATACTGTGCATTTAAACTTTAGACACAATCTGCATAGCATTTCAGTATGCTTTACACACAGACACACACAAAAACCTATTTACCACAAAATTCCATGGCCTTGTTAAGTGTTTACAAAAAATTCTGATAAAGGTGGAGTCAGCGTTGCTGGAGAAAGACCGTTGATATCTGAACTTTTATCAAAACAACAACACCTCTCCCTTCAATGCCATAGGGCGCACAGAAGCTCTGCACCCAATTGGACACGCATTGCCAAGGCTGGCATAGTGTTGTGCAGTACTTAATTTAGGTTCCCCTTTACAGAGCCAGGGCTGCGTAGAAACACCGGATTCTTTTTTCAGTGTGAAGAATGGACAGAATGGACAGCTACTGTAGGAGACCGTGAGGAAACATTCACTGCATTTAACAAAAAACCCACATTAGCCTCCAACCTGACTCCATGTTTAACTAGCCAAAGAATTTGATGTGCGCGTGCTGCCTAGTGTCTGGAGTAATTGTAACATGTAACAGAAGTTAGATGGATTTTCTAATCTATCTACCTGCTTTCGTTGTGGAATGTCATTAGTCAGACAAGCGATGGCGCTCACTGTTGCCGGGGAAACTTCCTCAGTCACTTTCGGACTGGCGTGGCTCCAGGAATGAGCGCTTCACTCCCACCGTCGCTCCCAAGGAGGGACGGCATGGCCTCTGCACACAAAGGCTGTGGCGTGCCTGCTGTTCTCATTGCATCTGTGCGCCTCCTGGCCTGCTTCTTCACGTGGCCGCCACCCTCACGCACGCAGTCCCCGTGAGACTGGCGATAGGGCAGGTGCCCCCCAGAGTCTTCTGCTTCTGGGAGGGATCCTGTTCCGGACCAGCAAGGGGTTTTACTGATGTGCTGTGCAGCCCCGGTTGAGGGGCGGGGGGGGGGGGGCGTTCTTCTCACTCAGTGCCTCTCCGCTGTGGAGGACAGCAGTGAACTTGGTGGCCCCTTCCCCTGCCGAGAGGATGATGCATTGGCCGCGCCACGGAGACCCATGGACCACGCGCTCATGTTGTGTGTGCGTGTGTGTGTGAGGGTGTGTGTGTGTGTGTGTTTGTTTGTTTGCATTCCCATTGGGCATTCAATAAGCTTTAGAATGCATCACTGTGTCTCTGAATTGCAATGGGGGGATTGTGTGTGTGTGTGTGTGTGTGTACATGCGCGCAGGCGCCTGCGTGTTTGTGGACGGCAGTATTTGCTGTTCCTGTTGCTTTTGACAGCTTCAGCTTGTTTTCGCTGTCGTATTTCCTCGGTAGTGCGCTTTGCGGCGCGACCAGCAAGAGCCCACATTAATTGGTGCATCTCTCTGCATCTCGGGGCTGTGTTTGCTTCCCACAATTTTCTGCATGTTTGTCCCAATCGGAGCAGAAAACTGTCGGCACTCCACATGTGTTTCTAATAATGCACAAGCCTGTCCTGGACCGGTGGGGGGAGGGGTTGAGGGGTAGCTGTGTGGACTGCGGGTGGGTCGCATGTGATTGTGGAGTGTATACGTTTAACAATATCAGGCAATATCAGCCTTTTTCTAAAAACGGCGATTGTAATTATTGATTGAGTGACAGGTTGTCAAATCTTTTGTCACACCTCAGACTGTGACACTGAGGATCCCATAGCCACCTGAGATAAGAAGGTATCAAGGTAGATTGCAGTTGATACGCTCAGTCAATAGGGCCATTATGAAGAGGATTAGAAAAGCAGCCCGTAGCAGTTCAATCCTTCATCAGATCATACTGTAGCTGTTGAACAGTAATGAGAGAGAGAGAGGGTGAGAGAATTGACCAAATGCGGTGAAGCACCCTGTAATTAGAGGTTAACCTCACTGTCTTTAACACCATTGCTCTTTCATGAGATGCAAACGGTGCACATCCTCCTCACTTGCATCCCCTCCCCCAGCTGCTACCCGCTTTCTCAAGAACTAAGACCTGTTGCTACTGTGGGATGATGCACATTCTGACCAATACAATGCTAGTGTCTATATTTAACAAAATAGCATTCCCTCTCAGCCCCAGCTGCCTTTTGATGACTGTATTGGGTTTGCGAGGTTGTTCTATACCTACTTTTAGGTATACAGTATGAAGCTACTGGTACCCCAACTGTAGTGTAATCGTATCTGTCCACCTCCTCCCCCTTCACCCCCAGTTGTACTGCTGCTAACCTACTGACAACATCTGGATCAAACCATTCAGATGTCAAAGGCCAATGGATGATGTCACTGGTTTATGTCCAAGAATGAATGTATTGTTTAATTTCCAGTTTTCACCTTATTCAACCCCAAATTGAGTAAGATGAAGACCAATTCAGCATATTAACGTTCATGACATTCTAAAGTGAAACTTGTTTATTCAAAATGTTTGGTGAGACACTTCTTTTTAGTGCTGTTTTTCTACACTTAATCTGTAATGTAGGAATCCCAAAGGCAGGATAATCTAGTCCAGCAATTTTCAACCTTTTTTGAGCCGCGGCACATTGTTTACACTTACAAAATTCTGGGGCACACCACCAACCAAA
>JAODUG010000020.1:2275307-2285961 GCA_027564795.1 Aphredoderus sayanus | reverse complement strand
AGCCACAGCAAGCGGAAACATCCCCCTGGTGCTCTGTGATGTGTGGAGGACCAGAGGGCTTACAGGGTAAGTGTGTGTGTGTGTGTGTGTGTGTGTGTGTGTGTGCGCCAAGTTCATAGGGTGTCCCGATTGTGTGGGAGCCCTTGTCTTCTTAACACCCAGAGTTCCTACAGTATCCCTCCCCTCTTGTTTTACATGACTTGATTGAAGTCGCCCTGATCCCTCACACAGTCCGGTTTGATGACGCCGACTCCAGGGACGAAAATGTATAACCGCAGCTGAAAAATGAGATGCATAAAAGCTTTTCCTGCCGTCGTGGTGTACGTTGGTATTGATCATGGCGAAGTGGAAGGTTTGTTTGAGTGTTTATGAAGCGTGGCCGGAGAAGGGGCCAGGTCTAATGGGGCCGCAGAGGGCTGCCAGTGCTAAAACAAACCCCTGGCTCCGGTGAATAATAGGCCTGCTTGTGTACAAACTGCCGTCATTTAGTTAGGATGCACCCGCCGCTTGATGTTCACAACAGATTTGCTTCGGGAACAAGGCCAATCATCAGCTGGGCGAGATATCTCTCTCTCTCTCTCTCTCTCTCTCTCATATATATTGGCTCCTGCTCTCCTTTTCTTTCTCCCACACAGACACATAGACCCAGACACATTTTGACTGTTGCACTGCAGACTACACAAAGCAGTTGTTTGTGTAGTCTGCAGTGCTGGAATCTAATCAGTGATTGTATTTCTGTTGCAGCCATGGCTCCATGCTTCACAATGAGCTATTGGTGATGTACCTAAGTACATGTGCTGAGGGAGGGAGAGAGGGAAATTAACATTTCCTCTCTCGCCTCTACGCAATCACGTGAAAGCTACAGAGAGAGAGATGGCTAACAAGGGTTAGAACAGGAAATTTTTTGCAGTGTTTACTTTTCCTAAAAGGCCATGCAGTTTGCCCACCCTTTTGCATAAAAACTATGAAATATGTCAAATGAGGGATACAAGATAATCTGACTTTTATTTCACAGAAGCAGTTTGGCATTATCCACCATTCACTTCATTGTTGTAAGGTTATAGATACTAGTCAATACTAGTATTGACTACTAAACCTTGAAATACTAGTCATGGTTTGGGCACATATACTCATTCAAGGTCCGTCTAAATTTGAAGTGAAAATAAAACACTATTAAATAATGTGGAAAAACATCTTATTTTAGATTCTCTAAAATAGCATTTGCCTTGATGAGAGCTTTACACAGCCTTGGCATTCCCTCAGTTAGCTTCATGGGCTAGTCACCTGGAATGCCTTTTCAGTTAACAGCTGTGCCTTGTTAAGTTAATTTGTAGAATGTCTTTCCTACTTGATGTGTTTGAGCCAATCATTTCTGTCTTGATAAGTTAGGGTTGGTATACAGGTAATAGCCATATTTGGTCCATATACGGAAAGAAAAGCTCCATTAACAAAAGATAAATGGAAATGAAAGAAAATACATAAATGAGTAGGTACTTTAGGTATGTCTGAACTTTTCAATAGATTATACATGCTTCCATAAAATGGTGGGTTGAGAATACATTCTACAAGTAGAGATGGAGAGTGGTCAATTCAAGGCAAATGTCTATACTAGGATGTCAATATAATATGGAGGTAAGGAAGCTAGAGAGCCAAGGGTTTAAAAAAAAGCGCTTTACATGACATTTATAAAAGAATCAGCCCTTGCCGATACCTTGGCTTTTAATATAGATGGCCTTTAAAATGATCTCTGTGGCTAATAAAAGCCCTCCTCCCAGCAACAGCGAGCCCTTTCCAATTTAATGGAGAACTCTTTGATGTCCACCCCCAACTCCTCTGATGATCTTCTGTTTCACTGCAGCACAAAGGACAGGCACATTGGTCTCAACACACTGCAATCCAGAAAATCCCTTTCTCCCCAGTGAGGGAGAGACACAGAGGGAGTGGGAAAGAGAGGGAGAGAAGGAGAGAGGGAGAGAGAGACAGGGTGAGGGAGGGAGACAGAGAGAGGGGGAGAGAGAACATGAAGAATGAAGAGATGAGAGCAGAAAGGAGTGTAGCAGAGACAATGAAGGGAAAAGAATAGCAGCGTTGGGGAGGGCCGTGGTTCCGCAGGGCCAGAGGCCTGGTTGTGCCGGTGCATGCCTGCTACAAATTGCTGGGGCTTTAAAGCTGCAATTATGGTAATAGGCCCAATTGCAGTGTAGTGAAGCCCTAAAGTGCTTCCATGTGTGCCATGCCCCAGAGACCCTGGGTTAGGGCAGCGCAGCTAAGTCTGGCCTGCTCTGGACCCCTGGAGCCAAAAAGGACCAAAAATGCACCAAAACTAGCCCAGGAATAATGTGAAAACTAAAATCTAATTACCAGCGCTTTGTATAAAGCTAACTGAGGCAGGAAAAAAGTCAAGCCATCTGTCTCATATAAATACAACACACAAGAGACACAACAGATGCCAGTAAAATCTGTTGTGCTTGTGACTATAACAGGAAGATACTGTATACGTTGGTCTGATTTAAAGTTAGCTAACCTCGTTTAGAAGGATATATTTCGTTGTTCTCCACACTGAAGACTTAGGAATACATTTTACCCTCTCTGAGCCTTTAGGCTATTTTTAGCCCTGATCGGTCAGGAGAGCTGATTGGCCGACTACCGGGAGATGACTGATGTGTATGGCGGGCCAGCCCATGATGTCATGTTGAGTCAGGGCACCCCAGAGGCTGAAATTTTGAGCTGTAGCTGCAACTGACGTCTCGTGTTACACAGGTGGGCTTGATCACATACAGGAAGTGACATACTGAGGTTTAGAAATCAGGGGTTTTAAAGGTATAGTCAGTCATTTTGGAGAAAGCTTGTGGATATTTGAACTCGATAAAAAACAAAAACACCTCTCCCTTCAGTGCCATATAGGGTGTTCTCTCAGAAGCTCCAGCCCACACATTGGAAACACATTGCCAAGGCTGGGATATTGTTGTGAGGTGCGGTCTGCACCGCTTTATTTGTGTTCCCATTTACAGACCATGGGCTTTGTAGTAACACCGGATTATTTGTTCAGCATGCTACACTGTGAGGCAAGTGTGCCTCTAGTCCACAGGGGGGCGTAGTTTGTGTTTCAGTAGATGGTGACAGACGGGAAGAGCATGCTGAAATACAGGATAACATGCTGGGAAACGTGTATAATGTGTGTATCACACTTTCTTTCAGTTCTTTTTTAAACACACGCATGCACACATGAATGTCACACCCACCCCTACAGCACCAGCATCCTCCAAAACACTGGATCTGGGCCGGGACATTTTGAAACATGGCGTCGTCCTGTGAATGGTAGCCCTGACACGCATCGCACATTGCACCAGCTTTGCAGTGGACGCAATGCCGAAGCAGTTAAGACCACTTACTTAGAGACTTAGTAATTTTCACACGCACATACTCATTCTCTGTATGTATACATATAATCTTATGCAGCTTCGTTCCTAATCTCTACCTTTCCCCAGTCACACACACACACACCGTATTCTTTGTCCAGAACATCTGGATTGGAGGTTGCCAGAGCAGATGAGTGGGTGGGCGTCTTGGCAGACAGGAGGCCTTAGTAGGCAGAAAACATAGTCCAGTGCTCATGACGAAAGAGGGAGAGGCTGAGACAGCCAGACAAACAGCTGTTGGGGGGGGGGGGGGGGAGAGAGAGAGAGAGACCGAGAGCGAGAGAACCGAGAGATGGCAGGCAACAGGAGAATGCCCCCTCCCCCTCCCTAGTTCCCCAAAGCAGTGAGCCAGTCACGGCCGACAGAGAGCTGATAGAGGGCTAGCTGGACGGCAGGGGAACGTATGTGTGGATGTCATCTGGCCATCACTCATGCAGGGGGATGAGAGCAATAGTCCCATGATCTTTGGCACGGCTCGAAGCCTAATCCCCAAAACAGCTGTTGGTGGTGGTGGGGGGGGGGGGCCCTCTCATGGCCTGTCTTCTCCTCTGGCCCAGCCCACCCCCCCCCAACATCAACAGCTCAGGGCCTACCCCCCTACCCAGCCCTGAGTTTGAGGACTCTTACATGACCCCTCTGCACACCCACTTCCACGAAGTGGTCCTAAATCACCCGCGGGTGCCACTGAGCCCTGAGGTGACACCCGATCCAGCGTAAATCTGAGACTTGCAGGAGCTTGATTCACAGGAGACCAAGACCGATGCACTGATACACAATGACGTATTGCGTATCTCTCTCTCTCTCTGTCTCTCCTTTCTTCCCTCTCTCTCCCCCTCTCTCTCTCCCCACACAGTCTGTTTGCAGGCAGTGTACCCAGGATGACCTTCATCAGCATAGGGGGTTTCATCTTCCTGGGAGCCTACGAGAAGGTCCGCAGCACCCTGTTATAGCCCCCAAGCCCCACTCGGGGACTTCCGGTTAAAGGATCTGTCTGGTCCCTCTGTCCCCCAGATGGGTCCCTGTTTGGGCCGCCCACACCCTGCAAGAGCCCTCTTGGCTGGGGCCTGGACAGCAGGGACACCTGGCGCTTGCGGGAGAGCAATCTATCCCCCTGATCGCATTACCCAGGACTCTGCATTCCTGCTCATCGGTGCACCGCAGATTGAGTTTAACAAGGGTTCCAGCTATTTAACAGCACAAAGCCCCACACGGCATCCCACCAGAGTAGCTCTGAGGCGTCTACTGTACAAACCACATCTGTGGCTGTCAGTGAATTGTAATAAACACATGCGTTTTTTAACTTTTGTATGCGTCAGGTTTCTTTGCCAATCATGAAGGCAATCTTTATTGCCTTAAAGGTATAGGCATTCTGGAGAAAGCATGTTGATCTTTCTATTGAAACAAAACACCTCTCCCTGCAATGCCATAGGGTGCTGTCTCAGAAGCTCTGCCCCAAACATTGGAAACATATTGCGAAGGCTAGGATATTGTTGTGTGTGGTCTGCACCAATTTGTTTATGTTCCTATTTACAGAGGCAGGGCTGTACCAGAGTATTGTTTCAGCACACATAATGGTAAACTAGCTGCTAGTGAGGAGATATTTGGTGAATTGACAAAGGGTTTATCATACAATTAATACTGAATATAGTTTTTCCTTTGTTTTAGCTATGATGCTAATCTAGTTCAGTTCATTAGATGTTTTTCCTCTGGCTGTACTGTAGCCTATGTTGAGCCCAAGCACCTGTGTTTTCGAGCCCCTAGGGAGACCCATTGTCATCTCAGTGCTGTAAAAGTCCCGCAGGAACATTGCTGAGCTCATCCACCTGCATGAGCTTTAGTAAAATAGTACATAAACTGTTGTATTTAATAGGTTAAATAAAATAAAAATTAAGCTTTTTATTTTTTTAACTCTGCCCTGTGCATGTCTTTTTTTCTCATCAGGGTTATATTAGATTATTACATGGTAGCTATAAAAGTGTGTGTATGATGCAACGCAGTAACTGGCATTGTGTGTAAGATGAGGGAATTTACAGTTGAGATAAAATCATGCAAAAGCATGTTAATTTATATGCAATACATAAATATACATGGCCAGAATACTGGTCTATTATAGCCTTCCATCCACATTCAAATAATAGGTGGATCATTTTCAAAATATCAAAAAATGTGAGTGATGTTTTTCCTCAATTATTTTGAGTGATTCTGCTGCTGTGTCCTTTAGCGCTTCCGATTCGGCCAATCTTGTCAGACCCAAGGAGACGGAGGGTCTCACAGGTGGGAGTGTTTGTCATGCTGACTGTCAATAGGCCATTGGACAACAATGGCAAGTGTGTGATTGGTGGGGGCCAATACCAGTGGCATGTCAGTCATCTTAAGACAAACGTCCATCTGGAATGTACATTCTGGCTAGTCACTGACCCGGACAATGACAAATATTTTTAACAGGCAGCTGTAAAAGACTATGGCTGCTGTCTTTTGGGCTTAAGGGACATCTCTGCTTGGGAGATTATGAGTTTATAGTCCAAGCTACTTCGCTCCTTTAAAGACGAAGGTCTTTATATTTCATGTCTTTGTGTCCTTGATGGCTTCTCCAAATCCATTGTGATAAACGATTGGTCAGCTGTTCGTGATACTCCAGTCAGTACAACATTCTTTAACTGCCATGCTTGCTATTACACTTACAAAGCTACTTGTTAACAAGGAAGGATGAAGGCCATCCACAAATTAGCAAAATGTGATTTTATTACACACTTCAATGTTTAGCTTTGACATTGGTACAATAGTGTCAGACAGTATGTTTCAATAAATTACTCAACAGGAGTGAAACGTAGACCACGCTGCATTCCCACTCGTCCCTGGATGCACTGGGCTCCTTTTCCTAATGGGGGCCCGTGATTGGTCACGCTGGTAAAGTCTCGGCTAGGTGCAAAACATAATGTAACTAGAGGAGCGCGTCCTCCAACTAACCTTGATAAGGCCACAGGTATCTACATGAGATCAACAAGAGCACGTTGGCAAAACACATGCATTCATTAGACAAATTATCTTGAGACCCACTGTATCCAGGGACAGGCAGTGTTTGACTGCATTTCCGCCTTGGTTTGGTTAGAGCAGATTTCACACATGTATTTCACAGAATGCAACTGAGAAAATAATTCCCTCAAACATGAAACATTGTACCACAGTGATGCAAAAGTATTACAGTCCTGTTACCACATGGTCAACCGATAAAACGCTTCGTACTGGCCGCGTCTGCTTTGTGATCGCACAATTGTAGATGGTGAGGCACAATACAGCAGTAACACAATAGGACAATTGTTTTATTATTAACCTGTAGGTCAATTAAGTGTCCGTGTGCAGATGAAGACTGCAAGAATAAGGAAGACGTGGCCAAGAATGCGTGCCAAGTGTCTTCCCCATGTCCATTTTGAGAGGTCCTCATTCCCTTTTACAGCTCGGTAGGGTTACAGCAAAAGCTCAGAATATCAGGAGAGTACTGAAGGCTGGAAGTTGGACCACATCTGGTTACAAACGTGTGCCAAAGTCAATTTCTTGGCCAAATAAAGTAACTGGAGTTGAAGCACGGAGAAAAATCTAATCTTAGCTAAAAGCAATCACAGTAGCTTTGCTGTTAACTTAGATTAAATGAAACTGCTTGAAGAGCTTTAACATTTACTGTGGCATACTGGTGACTTGACACTGTCAAGATATGTGGCATTTCCCCTCTACAAAAGGAGGGGCTAAACCTTTCTACGTTCCTTTTTGTATATCATCTGCCACTCTAGAACTCGTACAAAAAGTGCTTGAAAATGTTCTAACGTATCTCCCACAAAATATCCCATCTTGTACCATTTAACGTACCAAAATAATTTACATCAAAGCTCTTCCTTCATACAATAGCTGCAAGTGTGTTACTGTTAAGGCCATGGTTGGCAGCATTTGTCAACATGTTCAAGTGCAATAAAGTATTTCCGTAGTACGGTAGTGTACCGTAGGTTTTGCACACACACAAAAAAAAAATCTCGTGACAGACTGTTGTCCTGTTTGTTTTCTTTGATCATGCAATAAGGCACTGCAGCTGAATCTTGTAAAAGCTGAAAAAGGCTCATTTTTGGAGAGAAAAAAAAAATCATCACTCTGTCATGCACAGAATAAATTCAAATACTCTTTTGTAAAAGTTATATAATATATAATATTTAAGAAAACTCTTATGTACAGTCAAATGTCCAAATGTATATTTCTCTCCCCCCACCCCCCATCACACACATACTGTACAATATTCCCTACATTTGCATGCTTCAAATGCAAGTCACATTATTTGGATCTACGCTTTCAACAGGTCACCTCCCAGGGGAAGGTTTTAACTATGTACAGCTGATAACGCTCAGATGGGACGCCACCCACACAAGCTCCGCCTTCAAACTCCGGATTGAGCCCCACACCTCCTCCTGCCCCCACAACCCCATTTTCAGTCCACATCCAGGGTGGGTAGCTGGAGACGTTTGCCTCGATATGAGGTAGCAGTTCAGTTCCCAGTGCAAAGTAGAGTCCACTCAACAAATGTGAGTCCACATTTTTGGGCCTGTAGTGATCAGGGTCGGGGCAGTACGTGCTCGCTAGTCGCTGGCTCTCCTCAAGGGGGCGCCCTCATTCTGAGAGGCTCTCGGAGCGTGTCCATTGGACAGCAGAGTCTGTCTCAATTCGGGCTCACAGTCACTTTGCAGCCGCGTCACGCCGGCCAGTTTCACCGGCTTATGGAAGGATTCCTCCTGCGAGGGCGAGCGTGCCACTGGTGGCCCCGTCCTGTTCACCGGCGGACCTGAGAGCCCAAGGACACGGACAAAGGATGCAAGTGAGAAGGGAGGAGAGAAAACAAGCATGCCACATCAGTGACACACACACACACGTGTACGTATATAGGCTATTGTGCACGTAGCTGCAGGCTACAGGGGCAATGGAATGCAACGCAGGCGCTACAGTACGTCGACATGTCAAGGTGAGAATCGGTATTCCGAGGGCAATTCCTGTGGGATTATTCCCTGCCACGGGGCTGATTCCCAGAGCAGGCCCGGGCATGCTACCCCGGTGTTTAGCGAGAAATGGGAACCCAATGCTACTTCTCCCACTTTTTTAGGACTAGCAAGGTGCGAGATGCCCTCAGGGAGGGGTCGTCAAGTACAACTATGTTTCCTTCACCGCGATACAAACAGGTTCCCATATTATAAAAGAGACATAATAACAATAATAAATAATAATAATAATAATAATAATAATAATAATAACAGCATCTAATCATTTTACCCCAGTTAGATACAAGGAAATGTGCATTAGTCTTCCAGAAACTCATTCCATAGTGTAGTCCAAGTTGAAAACTCATCTCTTATCGTCTTACCTTCTCTGTCATGATGGTACTGTTGTGAGGTGTCGTGACTGCTCCCAAACGTAGGCCCATGAATGTCCCTTCCGATGCCGTTGGGGATCCCGTTGCAGAGTTGTGTGGTTTGGGGGCCCACGTCGTACTGATGACGGGGGAACGAGTGTTGCTGGTACTCTAGCCCCACTGCAGGGCCAAAATTATCGTGGTTCAAGTAGTCTGGGCCAGTGGAGTAGATATTGCCATTCTCCATACAGTCTGTACACACTATGGCACCATCATAGCCTGCACAGAGGGAGGGGGGAAAGGAAAGAAATAAGAACATTTAGAGCAAACGTGCAATAAATAAATAATTATATAAATCGTCCACAATGTGGCTAAGCCAGGGTGATGCTGGAATAACTATTGAGTGAGGCGGAGAAATCCTTCTGACTTCACGACCCTGTGTGGTCGCTACAAGGCAGAGGCCAAACACGCTAACCATTAGCAGCTAATCATTAGCGTCGCCTGGTACCTGTGCCGTCTGCGTGGCCGTTGGGCTGAGCTCCGCCCCCGCTGGCCTCCACCCGGACGCACACATCCTGCCTGTCGGACAGGGTGCCCTGCGAGGACAGGTAGCTGGGCACGTCTGGGGGCACGGTGGTCTCATCTGGGGAGGACGGAGGGGGGGAAGGGTTACGGCTTTTGCTAGTCTCGTAGTGCTGGCTAACTGCGTCAAGATCCGCTTACTTGACAGGAGTGGAATTTTGAATGACATGCACGGCAACCAACTACATGACTCAGTGACCAAATCGGAAGGTTAAACTTAGAACTAACACTAAAGGTATTTTCTTTGGGAAACGTAACGACACAAGTCTGTAAGCAGGCTACAGTTACTAAGCCTACTAAAAACCCGGAAAGACTTTATTAATTAGTAAATAAAACACTAGCGTCATGCCAGAATTACGTATACAGGCTTGTGAGTGACAAGCTGACAGAAAATGAACATGGACTACCTACGGAAAGCGTTGTCGGGCTTACCCTATGTATCTGAGTTGCTTATGTGATGTAGGGCCAAGAGGCCCCCTCCCCCTCCCCCTCCCCCTCCCTCCCTGTGGAGGACTCACCCGTGTTGGTGACACTGCACTCCTCACTCTTCTTCCTGGTCTGGTAGATGATGCACACCCACACCAGCGAGGTGGCCACGATGCTGGTCACCACGGCGATGACTATGATGCCGATGGTGACGGTGCTGGGGCCGGCGGCGGGCGGCGCGCAGGGCCCCCTCCGCCGGGCCACCGTCAGCGTGCAGTGGGCGCGCTCCGTGCCCAGCGTGTTGGACATCAGGCAGGTGTAGCGGCCCGCGTCCTCCGCCGACGCCTGGCCAATCACCAGCAGCTGGTTGCCCGGGGTGAAGTGGTGGCGGTCGGACGGCCGCAGCGGCTGGTCGTTGCGCAGCCAGGTGATGCGGGGCGGGGGGCTGCCCAGGGCCTTGCACTGCAGGGCCACCGTGTCGCCCACCACCACGCTGCGGTCCTCCAGCTCTTGAGCCAGGTGGGGCGTTTCTGGAAGGGGAGGGGGGGCGAGACGGGTTAGCGGCTGCCTCGTGACACCATCCTGATCTCGCCAGCTTGGACTTCGCCGCTGTAGCGGTCCGGACCACTGGTGGTTTTGACCAATCAGCGTCATTCTGGCAGTTTTCTAAACAAAGCGCTTCAAAGGACAGCTTCGCGTCAGGTCAGGCTAAAGATGCTCTTTACGATGTTTTAAATATTAATATAGAAGAAAACAACTGTCTGCACCACTTTCTTTGTGTTCATATTTAGAGAGCCAGTGATGTGTATGGGCAGCGAACAGACCGCGAGTAGATATTCGATGAATT
>JAODUG010000020.1:2248876-2258899 GCA_027564795.1 Aphredoderus sayanus | reverse complement strand
GAGGAAGAGGAAGAGGGCAGGGACATCGATAATTGTCACTGTGCTGGTGAAGAGGACAGAAGGAAGGAAGAAGCCATGTTGAAACGGATTTACCTGCTAGATTGTTCTTGGTTAGTGATTTCATAGAAGAAACAAATGAGAACAAATGTAACAAATGTAGCGGCAATTAGAGAGAAAAATATTTGGAAAGAAATACACTTATTTTGTATGTTTGTCATGTCAAGTGAAGTGAGGTGAAATTCAATTGAACATTGTTTGCTCTGTGAACATAATTGCGGAGAAGCTCATTTTGCAACAGACGGCACACAGTAATGCTGTTCATACTTGTGTTGTCATAGTGTAGATTCTAGCTTCAGCGTAAAGGTGGAGTCAGGGATTCTGGTGAAAGATTGCATTTGATCAAAACACTTATCACGTAACACTTACTTCATGCCGTAGGTTGCTCCTCCACATTGGGCTTGTATTGCCAAGGCTGAGATAGTGTTGTGTGATGCGGTCTGCACCACTTGTTTGCATTCCAATTTACAGACCAGGACTGTCTAGAAACACAAGATCATTTGTTCACCTTGCACACAGAACAGACAGCTATAGAGGACCGCGAGGAGATGTTCGCTGAAATTGTGCATTCGCGTACATTCGCTGACTCACCTTTAACGGTTAAGCTGTGGCCTAAATTGTACAAAGGAAAACATGAATTGTTCAATTATACTGCTGTTTCCTGAAAATGTCTGATTTCCAGCACGCACGTGCCCAAGGTGCGTTTGAAGGTTTGTGTTTATCCTTCCACAGGATCACATGGCGTTGACCACGGGAAACCAAGGAGACGAGTGATTCTATTTGTTCAATTGAGCCCCCGCTGCTGTCTCCTAATGGCTCCCTCCGCTGATCTCATCCTCTCCATTTCATCCAGCACCTGGGTCTCTGTCGCAGAGATGGAGAGAGAGGAGAGAGGCAGAGTGAGACATACACATTGAGAGAGACATACGGAGAGCCTTTTTTTTTCTTTTTTTTTGTTGCACCAAGGCAAGGCAAGGCAAGGCAACTTTATTTATAGCACATTCCATACTCAGTGGAAATTCAAAGCGCTTTACACAAAAGATAAAGCAA
Organism: Aphredoderus sayanus; assembly: GCA_027564795.1. Classification (NCBI taxonomy): domain Eukaryota; kingdom Metazoa; phylum Chordata; class Actinopteri; order Percopsiformes; family Aphredoderidae; genus Aphredoderus; species Aphredoderus sayanus. The sequence goes on along the minus strand of JAODUG010000020.1, from coordinate 2,257,792 downwards.
ACAGCCATTAGAAAATACAATATATAAACAAATAATAAAATAAATATATATTTTTTCAATTATTTAAAAAGAGCAGCAAATTGCATTAGCGAATTAATCATTCAACTATAGGCCATTGAAAACAGTAAAGTACATTTAAACATAGGGTTGGACAACTAGATCATCAGTGAGTTGGCAGCATAATGTGTTTGCTTTTTGGAAAGCCCTGTTAGAAGACCATTGCAGCAATCCTACTAGTTTTAATGTTTTGACATATAGCTATATTCATGAGATAATACAAAGCTTATTTTTCATATGAGTGTTAAGATAAGATCTTAACAACAAAAAAGATAAGGTTTTTAACCTGTTTCTTTGCTTTAAGTACTGTGGGGTACAGTGAGTAGCAACTCTAAACTTGTCTTCTTTCCTGCCAAATAGAATCACCTTTGTTTTTGTGGGACATCCAGTTGTTTATCTGCATAATATTAATGTTAATGTTATTCAGTGACAGTGCTACAGTTAAGAATATTTTTGCCAGATATCAGTTTAAACCTTTATGGTAGCAGTTTCAGCGCCGTAACTGGTATGATTACAGTGATCTCGCGAGCTTGTGTGACTTCTGGTGTGTCATATTCAGTTTGTAATAGGTTGGTAGTTGTTAAGCATAAACACATCTAATTACACTTTTTTTAACAGGGAATAATAAATGGCAATCTTTTCAGACTTATAAATCATGCCAATAATAAATTATCATTTTCACATTTGTTGCTATATGGTTAACACCTTTTGAAGTAAGAAGTGAAAACCTATAAAAACCTGGTATAGGCAGACAATCAAGGCAACAAGTTGATGTGTTGCACTGTTCAGTGTCAAGGTTAATAGCCAAGAAGCAAATGAATGCCTGAGATTTGTACATATTTAAAGTCCTATTGGGAGTTGTAGAGCATTATGCAATGTTTTGTTTGATTTCATGTCAGATACTAGCATCTGTGCATCCTGCTAGCAGAGATGCACAGCCTTATCAGATTTGATCAGCACTACCACTGTCACCAACACTAGCTGCACCCGCATCCCTGATGAAAGTGTCAGAAAGTGGGAGCCACGAGCACAGCCACCACAAGTCCCTCACTGTCAGGAAGACAATCGCAGGCGATAGACAGCGCCGCGGAGAGGCAGACATGTGGATGCAGCGATGGGAGATGAAGCCCCACACAGCTCAGGGTGGCGGGGAGACACATTGATAGCTGATCGCCCCCCGGGAGGAGATGCTAATGGAATTGTTGAGAAGGTTCACGGGAAGGAGAGACGATCATTTTCTTCTGCCTCACCTCACCTGGCCTCCATGGAGAAGGAGGAAATTGGGGGGAAGGGGGGAGATGATTGAGGATGGAGGAGTGAAGGTATGACAAGTATTTAATCTACTTTTGCCATTAGCTTCACTTTTGACAGGCTAGAACAGTGCATAGCATCCAGCCAGGATAATGTACACGAAGCCATGCTGTGATGGTGGACTTTCACACCTGGGTGGAGCAGGAAGGGGGTCATTGCAGGTTAAGTGCCATACCCAGTGGCAGTTGAACGAGACATCGTGCAACACAAGACATCACGAGTGTCTCATAGAGGTTATCTGATATCTCCAGTCACTTTTCCTTTGACGATACCAAAATACAACAACAGCATCTGCTTATCAGGTATATACACTCACATGTTCTGTAAGCCAATGACCGTTGTTATTGTAGCTGCTTCAAGTCAGACAGGAAACTTAGGAACTTATAAAATAGACTTTTGCTGACAAATCAAATTGAGGAAGAATGTGTGGATTTGCGATGTCACCAACGCCTAGACAGAGTTTATTTAGCCATAGAAACCATATATCCCGTAGGCCTTCCCATAATTATATATTTTAAGTCAACAGTGCTGGCTTCCCTGTATCACTGATCACTTTTTAGGTAGCATCTTATGGTTTTGTTTATGGGTTTGGGCGCTTAGGTGCTTGGTACTGGCTTATCCCTGCACCATGTAGACACTATCTGTCCTCCAAGGCCGAATGTCAGGCAGTGCTGGTGTCAGGCAGGCCCTGATAGTGGTCAGGCCTCTAAGATATATGCTTCCCCATTTGTAGTACAATGTAATATGAAACATAACGGTATAAGAAAAATAGAAATTGTATTATAAAATAATATGTTGTATACTTTTTCCACCACATTATCATAGCACAGTGAATTACAGTTCTGTTCTAGCCAACAGCAAGGTGGAAATGTGCCAGAATAAATGCAGGTAGTGATTAGAGACGAGTAATCTAAATCTCTTTTCCTCCAAGAAAACATCACCTCCCGTCTTCCTGCGAACTTACCTCACCCGTACCTGCTAATTAGGCAGCTTGGCCTATGCTCAAAAATAGCAACCACACAAAATGTGTGAGCGGCAGTTAATGTTACAAGCCATGAAATAAAATGAGTATAACAGCTTTAACAGGGGGGTTGAAACTGTTGCAAGGTCTGACGTATTGATGAAACAATATGACCTAGTCCCCATAAAACAACTCTCGTGTCCCAGCGGTCTTTCTAAGCGGCCCATTTTTGGAGTCACTGTGTCTCTGTCACCATCTCCATGGATACAAGAGACAAGAGGTCTCTGAGGATTATACCCAGCTCATCTATGAACACAATCCCAAATGACACACACACACACACACACACACACACACACTCTCTCTCTCTCTCTTAATTCTGGTAATTATAGGGCCTTTGGCCTTTGGCGGTGGGCTCTGGAGACACAAGGGTCAGTGTCCCTGACCAGGGACAAATACTGATCATGTCGCACACTGGAGACACAGTAGATGGGAAGCGAAATTAATTGGCCTCCCCTGACTCCATAATGTGCTTTAGATCAACAGCTTTCAATTAACTAATGAGTTGTGTTGAGTCCATAAAATGCTGATGTGGTCTGGATCACCTTATATTGTGTGCATGCCTTCTCTGCATGTGTTTTCGCTGTTTACTATCATATGCTCGCATAACCAGCACCATACGCAAGTGCCATCCATGCCTGGCAGCAGAGCAGGCCATGTGTGCATTACAAGGCCCAGTACACATACATATGTTCCCTGTCTGTCTGCTGCAGCATCTACAGGAAGGCTATACTAACGCCTTACTAATCACACTAACACCACACACACACACACACACACACACACACACACCCTAGGGACCACAGGCCAGCTTTAGATTCCTACACATATTGTTCTGATCCGCTAATGATATCAGCACTATCAGAAATGTGATATGAGAGTCAAGGGCAAGTTACTGCCGCCAGCCACTGTCTTCTACTGTTGCCAAAATATGTCTTCCTACTGTGACCGCAGTGGAAATTAGTTTTTAGACGGCTAATTGTGGAATCTGTCCACAAAATGGATAAATATGTTCAATTATTTTCTCTCCTATTATTCTCCCCAGTGCACACAAATGCAAAATTATCTTTAGAATTATACAATGGCTAATTCAAACATGGTTATGAATGGTTAATTCTGTATTAATTATGATTTTAATACATTTTTAATACATTTATTTGTATGTACCAATAAACTCAATAAAAAATAAATTTCACTGTAAGAGGAAGCTTAGCTAAGACAATTTTGCAAAATTGTAAAGCCAGCCTAATATATATGGCAATATAACAAGACTGGCACCAGCTGTGATGTGCTCAATTACTCACATGTGCTGTTGGGCAGCTCACAGATAGTACACTGAGAAAAATATGGCCAATTATTTAATTCAGAACCAATTGTTGATATAGGAGGAGATAGAAGGGGTCTATCCACCGTCATCAGTCCAATGTAGGCCAGCCAGAGTACAGTGGGCAGAGAATGCCCCACAGTGCCGAACCACAACACCCCCCGAGGGAGTGTTGGGTTCCGGCACAACAAATGGGCACAGTTTCACGTTGCCATGGTAACACACCTTGGTCAACAACGTGCAGCATGTGACCCGCGGTGCCTCTGCACCAGGTGGTGACAACCATGAGAGGTTGTTGAGACGCCTGGGGGTTGGGGGGGCCGGGGGGGGGGGGATCACGGGGGCACAGAAGGGCCCCCTTGCCATGGTGACAACACGCTGCGCCCCTGCGGCCGGTGGAGGGATGGAACGCAGACAGAGCCAGAGGTCCAGCCACAGGTCACACCAGATGGCAGTTGGAACAGGGGAGGGGGAGGGTAGGGGGAGGAGCCTATGTGTTAACAAGCCTTCCGGCAGGAGAAGTTCAGGAGTTTTCCTTCTTCTTCCTCTCCGGCTTCTCAGGCTTCTCCGGCTTCTCCGGCTCTGACATCTCCGTCTTTGAGAACTTCATCTTGGAAACCTACATCTTGGAGACCTTTGGTTGGGAGACTTGCTCTTGGTGGGAGAGCTCCAGCTGGGAATGGCTTGGAGCCCTCCATCTTATTGAACTCTGGCTGGGAGAATTCCGGCTCGGAGATCTGAATCTGAACAAGCTTATAAATCGAATCTTTAAAAAAATGTATTGTTAGTTGCAGACCTAGTGCAAAGCACTCTGGGACACTAAGTATCTCATGCAGAACCAGGTGGGTAAAAGCCAGCCAAAAAAGGAGTTTAGCCCAGACAATGAAGTAAAATTAATCAGTTATCCCAAAAAATATTCACTAAATGTATAGATTTAAATGAATGAATCTAAGAATTAACAAAAATATGAATGCTAAATGGGACCAATCATTTCTTTAGTAATTACATGATGCAGAGCTAAAGAAAATACTCTGCATTCCGTGTGTGTGCATATAAAACAGAAAAAAACAAAAGGACCTTTAATCTTATAAGATAACGCCCGATTATCAATATTTCATCATCAAGCTTAATTACTGTAATACATGGAGGGAAAAACAATTAGTCACATGTTTTTGTACAGGGATTTGGAGATGATTATGTTGTAAGTGAAGGATATCCAGAGTGATGAGCAGAGATACAGGGAGTCTCTAGACTGCGGTATAACGGCTGCAGGTCTCTGTGGCATAATAGTGCAGGAGCAAAGCAGTCCATCATCTTCACCCTGTCCACCCAAAGACAAAGAGTTGCCTCGCAGCTAGCATAGCAGGTCATAGGTGGGGCTCGTGCACACACACACACACACACAGTCAGACACACACGTACACACGCGCGCGCGCGCGCACACACACACGCGCACAGTTATGTAGACACACAAGGCGCGGATGCGCACACGCACGCACACATAACAGACATGCTCTTTAACACAGAGAGAGAAAAAAACACCCCCAACTCCCCAACATCAGCAGATCTGTGACCACTTTGAAAGCGTATTTTCTCACACACACGCACGCACACGCGCGCGTGCACACACACACGCACGCAGACGAGCGCACGAGTGCACGCGCCCTCAGCCACCAGAGACCAGGCTATAGGAACGGATGGCTGGAGTGCCCTTGGCTTGATCTTCAGGCCTGGCCACTTTTAATGGACACAGTGCCTAACACCCCCCCCTCACCCCAAGTACACACACAAACACACACACACACACACACACAGCACTGATGTCCTTCTCACCCCTACCACCTTGGGGCCCCTGCTGTCCTGTCATACACACACACACACACACACGCACACACACGCACACACCTCTCCCGCTGCGGAGCCATAAAGTGTGTGTTAGGCGCCAGGAGGGTTGTGTTGGGGCAGCAGAGGTCTGCACTGGGGGGGGCTACTGGAGGAGCACAGGGGTGGTGGTGGGACGTCCTCATCAGAGCCTGCCCTGGTCCGGCGGGGGTTAAAACAGCACTCCGCTGGACCGGGGGAGACGCTGTTTGCTCGGGCTGCATAATTCATGGAGGGACGGCTGGCTGCCTTGATCGCCCGCTGCACCCTAGCAAGGGTGGGAGAGTCCGGTTAGAGAGAGAGAGAGAGAGAGAGAGAAATGCCACCTTCTCCTCGTTGTCTCTCTACCATGCGCTCACTCTCTCTGTTGTCGCATCGCCCCCATGCTAGTCTGTAGCAGAGCCAGGTTTAACTTGCGTACAGTCTGTGGCACAGCGTTGGCTAACTGCGTCAAGGCCTGCCTACTCAACAGGAGAGGTATTTTGATTGACATGCACGGCGACCAACTACTGTACATAACTCAACGATCAAGTTGGACGTTAAAACTGACGCTGAGGAATTTGTTGGGAAACTCAACAACAAGTGCACTGGTGTTGAACCGGAATTAAGGATACGGACATGTGAGTGACAATGCTAACAGCCAATGAAAATCACTCACAAGTGCTGTCCAAAGGTATATGTATCAGACTCTTACTGTATGTCCCCTCCTCTCCTCGTCTGTCTTGGAGTCGGTATTGTGACTTTACAGTTCTTTCCTCTACCCAATGTGCCCGTTTGTGCCACAGACGATCTCAAGACTGTGTCTCCTCTCTTGCAAATATCGATAAATACGCACTGTAACACTATTTATTCTCATATATTTTGTTAAACCCTAGACTCTGTAGCATCTTTACCTCAACATTCTGCAATAAATAATCTATGGTGTGTCTACAAAACTCTGCCTCAACTGGGAGAATGTCTGCCATGTTAGTCAGCTTGTTCAATGTGTTTCAGTGTTACAACACTGAAATGAAATGTACTAACACACAGAGTAGAGAGAGATGAGCGCGTCAGTGTGTTTTTGAATGGAAGTGATTGAAAACAACATTCCCGTGCAGTAAAACACGATTCGTTTATGGTGAATGTTGAATATGAAATATTTTAGAGAGGTAAGGAAAGCTACTGTGTCGAGGGTTTAACATAAGTTATGTATTGCTTTAAGCACAATCATATCGGGGTAATATAATTTGGTGGTCTGGTTGTTTAAATCCCAGGTGAATGGACCAGTTTGATCCAATTACAAACATAACTTAAGTCAGCGTAAATAACAAAGACAAACAGTAATTGTCCTTATGCTTCAGACAAATCCCTATCCCTGCTGAAATATCCGACGCAGTCTTTCCAACTAAGTGAAACAGTCATGTCTCAGAGATATGAGCTCATGCCTTAAGGAGTGTGTTCAGAAGGGGGATTTATTTGAGCAAAGATTCCTAAGTGCTCAGCAAAACCTGGCAGTGCTTAGAGAGACAGAGGAAAGGCACAGGATGGATTAATGGGCGAGCGGAGATCAGGCTGCTCTGGCAATATTACCCAGCCGTATGTCATCTGGCATAGGTAATATATGTTATATTATATGCTGCAAACGGCATGCTGTTGTCATTATCCTAACAGAAAGCTGTTTGCCTGCTGTAAGTCCTTACATGTTATTTTGTTACAACACATGAAGACACATGTTTTTAAACAAGCTTTGAAGGCTGTAAGGCACCGTGTGACCTCTCGCCTGTTAAAGGCAAACACTCACTTACAACAGACATAAAGCCATTGTGCACAGTGGCTTTCAAACGTCCAATTATCGGTGACTTTCTTGAGCCTCAACACCCCCAGTCCCCCCGACGGCCACTTTAAAACCGGCCGATGTATTTGACTCAGCATGCGTGAGTCCATGCAGCCACGTTGTACACGCGCACCCTCTCCGGCCGCCGCGCCGCGTTTCCCGGTCGCCGTGGAGACCGCCAGCCCTGCGTCCGGGCACCTGCCCTCAGCGCCCTCCCTGCTGCTTCTGCTTTGATTTCCAATATGTCGTCCCATCAGCGCAGACGGCAGCCCAAGAAACATTTCCTTGGCTGATGGCTATACCCCCCCCGCCCCCCACCCCCACCCCTCCCCCGGCCCCAGAGGAAGACAGGGGGCAGAAATTGGAGAATAATGTAATCGAATATTTGATTGTACTCTGATGGGCAGGAGGACTGGGAAAGTTGCCATGGTATTTTGTCTGGGAGTGGACGGGGGCTGGCGCAGCCACCCGCTCCCACTTTCCCCCTCCCCCTCCTCCCCCTCCTCCCCCTCCCTGCTCTCCGTCTAGCGGCAGGTTCTGATATAATAATATTTTGCTGCTTGGTCCGGAGGCCCGGGGGTCCGGGGGCCCGGGAAACACATCCCCTCCTCCACCACCGAGTGCTTCCCGTGGCCTGTCAGAAAGATGCTAACAACATGACAAATGTTTGGCCGCGCTGTCTCAGGAACCTACAGAGGAATAAACGGGGAGGTGTCAGAGCAGGAATTAATGGCTTCACCTGGGCTGGGGACAGGCCCGACCGGATCAGCGCCAAGAGCAGAGATGGGATAATCCATATGGTCGCAGATGGACAAACACACACACACACACACACACACACACACACACACACACACACTCATCTGTTACTCTGTGTTTGTGTGTGTGCTGTATGTGTGTGTGCGTGTGTAATGCTTTCTAAGGAAGCCCGCCATCTGCATACAGGGATAAATGGTGGTTATTATCTTCTCAATCTCCCCTTGGGTCTGCTGTGGTGCTTGCATCCCCTGGAGGACAAGCTAAGCAGGCTAATCATGTGTGGAGAGACAGATACAAATCTCCCAACAATAGCACATGAAACTGAAAGCAAAAGAAAAGACTGAAATGACTTTCCCTCCCCGTCCCCCCCACCCAGCCGCTCTCCTGTCACCCGAGACAGGTGTCCAAGAAGCCATCCATCAGCGGGGAAGGCTGGAGCCAATCACGCCTCTTCAAATCAAGCCGCCGTTTACCCACACTCCCCGGGTGCATGGGTGGTAATTGCCCGGCGCCATTCGGAGCCCACTGGGCAGCATGCCACGGGACAGTGCTTGCCGATGGAGTCGGGGGGTGTGGGGGGGGCGGTAGAGGCTGCAAGAAGATGGAATGGCTGGAGGGAGTGAGGGAGGAAGGGAGGGAGGGAGTGAGGGAGGAAGGGAGGGAGGGAGGAACTCCTTGAAACCAAAAAGAAGCCGGACACAAACATGCTTGGCACGACAAATCTGATGACTCAGCGGAAAGCTGCAATTC
>JAODUG010000020.1:2240764-2245479 GCA_027564795.1 Aphredoderus sayanus | reverse complement strand
ACTTACAGACACTACTGTAGATACACACACTACTGTAGATACACACACTTACAGACACTACTGTAGATACACACACTACTGTAGATACACACACTTACAGACACTACTGTAGATACACACACTTACAGACACTACTGTAGCTACACACACTCACACAGCCACAAGATACATTTTTTGTTGTGTGTGCGTGAGTGAATAAGTAATTGAATTAATGGGAATGAGAAAATATTTAAAACTGTGAGTAAATGAGTGAATGAGTGAATTCATGAGCGAATGAATGAGTGAGTGTGGTTGAACTCTGTAAAATTATCATTTTATTCTAACAAATAATTGTTGTGGTTTAGCTAGTCCATCTAAGGAACACTCCTTAATTATTTCTTTATTGCCCTCAGAACCATGTGAGTGATTTCTTAACGCTAGTTTCAACAAAAAAGGTTATTCTAATTAAAAATCGACAAGGGTGCCTCTAATTAACACATTTATTTCCTTTACTAACACTAAACAGAGTCCTCACAGAGAGAGAGAGAGAGAGAGAGAGAGAGAGTGCGAGTGTGTGTACATTGTGGAAACTGATGTTTAACTACATCCTTGTCAGCTTGAATGTACAGTATACAGGAAAAATATATATACACTGTACTGTAGGATCCTGGTCAAGTAATTATTAACAAGTGCATATTGGCTCTCAACGCTCATTTTCATTCTAAGCTACTGCACATTAGCTTGGTGTAACCAGACCCAAAATTCACATTGTGAACGGACTGAATACGCTCCATTGGGAAGAGTTTGCAGTCGTGGTCTCCTACTGGGTGTAGACCTCTGGTTCATTTTGAGACTATTGGACAGCCTCTAACCAATCAGCGTTGCTACAACTGTTTTGATCGCTTCATCTACAGTGGTTCTACCATCAATTAGAAGCTCCACTCCAGCGTCATCACACTTACAGCAGCTACGCTGATTGGCCTGCCAGCGAGCTGGCTGTGAAGACACTAGTGCAAACAGGGAGCTGAGAGCAATAGTCAGGAGACTCAGTCGATGCAGGCTAACTGTACGTCTTATTCAGCAGGCCCCATTTTTAAGAAACACCTGACTGTGAAAATGGAGAAAAGACAGGGCGCTCGAAAGGTGCCTTAAATCCTCCATGTTGGCAACTATGTGCGACAGGCCCTCACACAGTCCTGACGCAACACTAATTAGCCTGCCACCACTTGTATTATTCATGCATCTTAATTAGGAGAGAGATTTCCCATCAGGGTTTGAGTTGTGACTAAAGAGTTCCTGCTTTGTTGTGCGAAAGACACACACATACACACACACACACACACAGTATATGTGCAATAGCACACACGCCCACACCCATTTTAACAAGTGTCTTGTGTGTCTGTAGCTGCGTTCACACGCACAAATCAGCTAAATCACTCACCACACTACTGAAAAAGGAAGTTGAAAATGCAAGCACACAAAGTAAAATCAATGGAAATTCTTTCACCTTAACCCTCGTAATGTACTCAGAAATCTAGTATTTGGCCACATGGCGGCGCCATCTGATTGTGTATGATTTGTGTTTTTTAATTGGCATTGCTGAGTGTATTTAATTCTTTATTATTTATTTCTTTATGTATTTAGGTTGTTTTTTTTTGTGTGCCTTTTAACCCTCCTGTTGTCCTCTGGTTTCAAAGTCACATCTTGTTGTGCTAGCAGTGCACATCATATGTCTGTGTAAGCTGTAGAATTAGGTTTAGCGCCTTTTATCTGCCACAAAGAGCTAGTGATTTGGGTCATTTTGACCCAGATGACATTACGAGGGTTAAAAAGTAACCAACAACATTGCACCAAGACTCTGCAGCAGATACGGGTTGTCTGCAGTAGTCATCTTAAGTGATTGTGTATTGTTCATTTCCCCTGTGGTGTCCATAGAGCCACATAATTAATCAAAAGAAAATACATAATTAAAATCACACAACTTTTACCCACAAATTCTTTCAACATGCAATTTCCCCAAAACGTTCACATCCTGTATGAATAATAAATAAGAGCAACAGCCTTCTACAGCCTAACTGCTGCTAGTCCACTGCCCTGATGAGAGTTCACTAATTAGCTAATGTGCTACCGCCTGCTACAGGTGGGAAGACAGGCCAGACACTCATGTAGGTAGCAGCGCATGTTATTCCTCCATTATGTTGAGGTGTTGAACGCTAGCGGGCTATAGCCAACGCAGCCACATCCATCTGTTACAGTTTAGCAGGGAAATTAGGCACTCAATGTAGCGGATTTGTTTAAGTAAATGGAAAATAATTAATAACCTGAAAAGCTCGCACAGCACAACTGTCCTTCTACAAGCCATTTTGGAGAAATATAAAGGTGGTCGTCATATACAGTATGCCTTTTAGATGTGTGTGCGAGAAAGGTAGAGACCGTAAATTAATCACAAATAATCACAAATATATTGTTTAATGAAACTACATTCAAAATAATACTAATAATAATTATTAATAATAATACATACTAACTACTACTAAATAATACTAATAATACATTTTCTTAGTTTAGCAACTTTCACACAGATTTTATAATTTTATAAATAACTTTATAATGAAAGGATTAATAATGAATTTTTTTTTATGATGAAATAATCTTGCCATCTCTCAAAAAGGGGGGGTTCTTTTAAAATTAATGATTGATTTATTGATATTGAATACCAAATTCAATTTACAACCCCAGTCCACTTGATTACCAGTATTGGCATACCAGTATTGGTATGGATAGCGCACATGTTAAAGTATACCGGTACTGTATGTTTTTGAGAAAAAATGCAAATCAGTTGAGGAAAATTTTAAATCAGTTTCCAGTACAGGGATCATGGGATTATGCTGAGCATCAATACACAATAAAGTACACATTTCTTTCACACACATATGCAAAAGTTTTTGTGTCATGCATCTATAGGGTTAAAGGACGTTACAAGGACAATGAATCCAGGAGGGATCTTCCAGTCTGGTAGTGCTGCTTTGTTGCTTTGCCAACGCAGAAAATTGACAGCTGTTTCACTGCTTGAGAGAACTGTTCTGAAATTGCTATTCTCCTGCTCTTGGTTGAACTCCAGCTAAATGACTCATAGAGAACAGTGGGCGACTGAGACACGCATCATTCCAGAAAATATCTGAAGGCAAATTAAGGTCATTAAGACATCTAAAATCTACACAAACAAATAAACATCTGGTGTGAATACTGCAATATTTATACACATACTTCAGCTGTGTAAAACACTATTCATTTGTTTGTTGTTGGAAAAGCTCTGAAAATCAGACTTAATTATCCTCAACAATTATATTTAACAACTACAGTAATCTAAAAGATAGATACAATTTGTAATATTTGAAATGATTTTTTCAACCTTCAGCTTTTAACATTATGTAAGCTGTTTTATTACATACTTTATCAAATAGCTATAATTTCAACTAAAACTCGGAATGGTAAGAACTAACACACTTGCCCATTCCGGTCTTTATAAATAGAGTGGAAGCCTCATCAGACTCTGACTAACTATCCACACACCATATAAATATATAATTTTTTGTAATATAAACTTCCTTCAACATGGCTCTGGCTGCTCGGCCGCCCTGGGGGTGTCATCTGATTCAGTGTGAAATACTAATCCTCCCGATCGATCCAGATACTGCCATCGACAGCACACCAGATAAATATACACAGCATATTAAGAAAACTAGACCCTGGAGCCAAAGCCTCATAAAGACAGGTAACACAAGTCCCTGGGGTGGGGCCGAGTACCGGAGGAAGTGGGGGGGTGACAGTGGTGCGATCTGATGATATGGGTATAGCCTATATGAATGCAACCATGCAGTACGTAGACTGATACTAAAAACAAAGGACAGACAAGACACACACACAGAAAACCATGGACTGCTGTATTTGAGACGTATGAAAAACGACCTTGTCAACACAGCAGGGCTCATTATGGTGAAGAAATATGCACATGGAAACGTCAGCAATGAAAAGCATACATGACCCTCAGATGGCTGGAGCCAACATTAACCCCTCTTCCCCAAACAGGAAGCCTGGGCTGTCCTCAAAGTGTGCAAACTGGAGTTTGAACTGTGTTAACTTGCATAATGTAAGGTTAATGAGAAAATAGCCGTGTATGGAATCGCATGCGTTGTATTCCGCTTAGTTGACTCTGCTCATTTGCTTCATTAAAAGGTCATCAGACCTCCTACTTTAATGATTGGTGAAATCATTAAAGTCTTCACTTTATGTTACATCACATATACAGAGCATGCCTCCTTTAAAAAAATGAAATAAAATAAAGCAGACATTTAGTTGCTGCAGATGTGTGGTAGAAGTGGAGCATTAATTCAAATCCGTTCCCACCAAAGGGCTCATATTATTCTGCAAGGTGGATTTCATATTATGACTCATTATCTATCAATATAAAAAACATCTCGGTTGCATTTAATTAACTAGAATGCAGTAGAACAGATCACACAAAATAAATCACAATTTTCCAATTATTGTATTCTGTCTAGTGGTTCTCAGACACTGACCCCTGACACCCAAAAAGAACAGCATAAACATACAATATAATCAACAATTGCAAAATGTAAGCAATCAAGCAAAATGAGAAATGCTGAAATAATTTCACAACTCCTAAAAGCATTGACCCCTGCAGGATCCCAACCCCCAGTTTGAAAACCGCTGAT
>JAODUG010000020.1:2228264-2235764 GCA_027564795.1 Aphredoderus sayanus | reverse complement strand
ATACAGCAGTTAGACTTGAGTAACAATTCCCCCACAAACTGTAGTATTTGTTGAAGGCCTTATGTTGTTGAAACACGCTTATTATTTATTACACAAAAGTGGCCTTCTTCACTCTGGACACAATAAGGGCACAGAATGCGCATACTGATACGCTGTTCAGATAATGAGCTTGCATAAATGTAGTCACAATTAACAGTCTTGCATGCATTCTGACAGCATGCCAATGTCAAACAAATACAGTACACATCATATGATACTGAAGTGGATAGGGAAAATAAATGGTTCAGCTCAGTCTGGGAGTTGGTGCATTTCAGGAAGGTAGCAGTCAATCCGGCACATATGGGCATCTTCTCAGTTCCCCTGACAGCTAATCCATCACCCAGTCAGTGTGTCAGAGAAGAACAGTGCTCACACAGTGCCAACCAAGGACAGTTGTGCCTTACAACTTCCTCCTGGGATTACACCCACTTGAGTTTCATTAAAAGAAGATGCAATCTAGGCGATTACTTGGTGTTTTTGTGCATATTTCTCATTAAATACATCACAATATGCAGGATTACAAGAATTAATTCATATAAAAATGCAATTAAAAAAAAACTCAAGAGAACATCAATCATACTATGTAAAATGAATGTAGGATTAAGTGAATGTATTGTCCTTGGAATGCAGCTTAAATGGGGAAATTGTTAGAAAGAATCTTCAACTTAGAAATGCAATAGTTACTCAATGAATTCAAATCAAATGACCCACAACACCTTGGCACAGATGTGTACTTCCACCAGTTGCCTTTGCTTTTCCAGCTGCTTTCAATTTCAATCAATTCTAAAAACAATTATATACATTTTGTAAATGTTTTTTATGGTGATTGGAGGCAAAATGCTAATCTTACTCAGATATTATGCACAAAAGGTGGATTTTTAAAATACTACAGGGTGTACCATTTTATAACAAAACTATATTGTGTGAATGTTGAAGAAAATGGTTGTCCTAACAACTGTATCCCAAAGCTTCCAAGCCCCATCAAAGTTAAAATGTTGACCAATTTTGTTTTCATAACAAAATATACTAAATATTACACATATTGATAGAAACATTCTTGAAATATTGACTTTTATTAAACTTTCAATGCATTTACAAATGTAATATGTTGTATTAAAGTTGTGTAATTGATACATTCATGATTATAAAAATTAAATAAAAAAACTTAATTTAAACTGTTCTGCAGTTGTATTAAAACAAAAGTATACATGACCTTCGTGATAAAATTAAAGTAGCCTTTCCTTTCCTCCTTAAAGCCACTATACTGACAATGTGTTTGCATTATATAATCATAATGAGACAGATATTGTGGAGATTTAGTGTAATACATGATGATGAAAAATGATCTCAAAATTACTGTAGTTTTTCTTCAATTATGTTGCATTTTTGATATCATTCTGATTTATGTTAAAGAGAAGGTAAAGCTATTGCAAAAATTTCACATTTTGTCAGTAGTGGCTTTAATGTAGGCTGATGCAACACAAACAAACAGTTTACAGAGTTTAACAGGGTTTACAGAATTCACAGCACGTACAAGAATGTGATAACACATCTTGTTCCAGATCAAATATAATCTTGCAAAGGATGGGTGGCTGGAATTTTTAAGGAAGTTTAAAACATTTTGGACCCCTAGGAAAGACAGGCCAGTGTATTGCTAATAGGAATTATTAACAGCCAACGATGGGGGCATAAACAAACACATCTTCAGTGAGATGTCTCACTGGTGGGTTTGGACAGGTCACATTGAGAGGACTATCACCCAGCCACCTCGTTCCCAGGAGTGCCTCATCTAATGATTAAGAAGTAGTGCATCATCTGAAGAAGATCTAACACACCGCACCAAACAGCTAACATCCAGATGTATTCATGGGTATTGCCATGTATCACACTGATCCAAACTACAAAAGAATAGAAAAGTAATTTCCATTGTTCTTTACAAATGCCACAGTGTGCGCAGACAAGTCACTGTCTCTGATGGAATGCATGATTACCAATTGGAGGGATTTGCTATAATCTCTAGGCAGAGCACCAAAACAACTGTTAAGAGCTTTGCAATGATATAACACAAGATTATAGAACTTTTAATCATGTGTAAATGGAAAAAACCTGAGTGATGTGCCTGACTGAATAAACCCAATTAATAGACGCTTAATCACGACCCAAAACCAATTCTGTAATAGAAGTTAAGAGTCCCATATGCTTTAAAGGGTTTAAAAACTTGCCGAGGGGCTCACATCTCATGGTATACTCCCAGCAATGTGTGTGTGTGTGAGATACAAGCAGATGGTGCTCAAACAGGTGTATGGTTGGTTAGCACAGAACAGCTGTGTACGGCTGAAGGCGGAAATGGCTCAGAGCATCCCAAGGCTGGTGGTGGTGCGCACGTGTGTATGTGCTGGTAGCGGGCCCCGTCTACTTCCTGATGGCGGCCACGGCCTTCTTGGCGGCGTCATCCAGGTCATCTGCGGACGTGATGGGCAGGCCGCTCTCGGACAGGATCCTCTTGGCCTCCTGGACGTTGGTCCCTGTCACACACACACACACGGGGGGGGGGAGAAGCCGTGTTGATTCAGAGGACACGCCAGGAGGCAACACATCCTGCTGATAGGAAATAAAGCATGCAGCCCCATCTGGCACCTGCGCCCCGCCAGATCACGCTGTGTGAAAGACACGAGCTCCTCGGGAGGAGGCGCTTCACGCCGCTACGGGTGAGCGGAGGCTGGGAAAGCTTCAACCGCTGATCCCACAGCAGCCTGTGTCTGCGAGCGACAACAACGGAACCACAAAAGAGACCAAAGAAAATAGAAAAGAACTGTGGAGTGTGGAAGCCACTGTGTGTGTGTGTGTGTGTGTGTGTGTGTGTGTGTGTGTGTGTGTGTGTGTGTGCACGTGCGCGCCCGCCCCCCTGGCCCTAGCGAGGTCATGGAAGGCAGATGTCGCCACTCTCCGGTGGCGCCCGGTGGGCCGGCAACAGAGCGGAGCGAACGCCAACTGGAGGGTGCTCTCCCCCCCCCCCCATCCCCAGGCAGCCCCTTGCACCCCCGACACGCCTGTCACAACACTGGGCAGGGGGCTGGGGGGGTGTAAGAAGAAGAGCAAGCGTGAGCTGGAGCGAGGAAACGGTCAAACGAAGCAGAACTCCCCCCACCTCACCACAGAGGAAAGGGCAGCAGCAGCAGCAGCCAGCAGCAGAAGGGCTGCTCGCGCGCCGCTCACTCATTTCACAGGTGAGGACGGTGGCATCTGCTCCGAGCACGCGCATGCACACACACACACACACACACGCACGCACGCACGCACACACACACAGGGGCTGCGCTCTAGATTAACTGTTTTACAGCTTGCCGACTGCCTGGGTACAATTACATTTGGTGACATAGTGCCGCTGGGGGCATTGTTTGAATCCCATTACCTTCATGGTCTGAATTCACTTTGTGGTGATATACACTGAAATAACACTGACAGAAAATACCATTTAAATTATATAATTTGGCTGTTTTAATGGTAGCCGGCTGCCTCTTTTCAGGATGGACAGGCAACGTTATGGGAGATGTTAAACACAATGTTTATTACACTATGCATGTCTGCAAAAACAATCAATATTTAAAGCAATTGCTTGTTTTAAGCAACATCAGTAATGTTTTAGATTGATTAGAGGACGATGACTGTAAACTACATGAATGGAAATGATGAAAAATAATGTCCTGCATGTCATAGCTCTTGAACTCTAGGAAAATTCTACCTAATTGTGGTTTAGTTCGTGTTTATAAATGTGTTTTTGTTTGCGTTTAGAACCAAAATGTGTGTTGGCCAATATATCCATGTGGTCTCTGGTGCACCTTGACCTAAGCACTTCATTATTGTATATACTGTATAAACGGCAGATTACTTTGTGTGTGTGTGTGTGTGTGCGTGCACAGATGCACGGATGCTTACAGGGTCGACCTCTGTTCCTCTGGCTGGCATGTAATTAAGACTTGCATGATATGTGAATTCTCAGGGGGCCTGGCCTTCCCTAATCAATAGTCCTTTCATTAGGAATTCTATTACCAACACCACTTAACGCCTAATATTACATCACTGTTGCTGAGCCAGATAAATAAGTTATCCCAAACACATTTTCTGAGCCTGACACTCCAAACAATCAATTGTACAAGGTAATTAATTAAAACAGGAGCAGGAGGAGATGTCGGCGCGATCCGGAGACTGGTTGTCATTGTCTAATCAGGCAACGCTGGATATTGTCACGTGCTGATCCATATTCTCAAAGGGCAAGGCTTTCACTCACGCCAGGACACGTTGGGGGTAGTGTGGGTTCGATAGGCTGACCTATCAACTTCGCGGCAATTGACAAATCCCTGCAATCATATCAGGAGCAGGAAAACATTGACTGTCTATCTGCTAGATGAAACGGCTAAGGAAAATTGATGCAAACTTAAAACCATACAGACAACTGCGCTACAAATTACCATATGTGCATGCTATGAATATTTAAAAGGAGAGGTATTCTTAAAAGACAAATATGCCTATGGAAAATATGAAAAAAAAAAAAAAAAGGAAATAGGATTTTAACTTTTTCTATGAATATTTAGCAGCGACAGAGCGTGAGGCAATGTTTTGTCAGGAAGCTAACCTCTGTTACTTCATGTGTAATGGAGACACATATTTTGCTCTCTCTCTCCCTCTCTCTCCCTCCCTCCCACCCTCCCTCCCTTCCTCTCTCGTTGCAGTTCCAATGTGGGCAGTAGGGAGCACTGATGGCTCACAGTAGCTGTAGACAGGAAGAGAGGTTAAACCAAGACTGCCTGCGTTTATGCTCGCTGTGTGTGTGTGTGTGTGTGTGTGTGTGTGTGTGTGTGTGCGTGTGTGCGTGTGCGTGCGTGCGTGTTCACATGCAGCCACTAGGTGCTGCCAGAGACCTACTCACAGACTGGGCCTTGAAACATACACAATGCACACACCCACACTTAAATCCATACATTTGCCCATTGAACCAGATTTATAAATAAAACAAAATAAAAAAAGTTCTGCTATGCTGTAGCCGAATATACTGTACGTGTATGTAAGTACAGTACAATGCAATTATAATTTGTGGCACAGTGGGTAGAGTGGGGCTCACTCCCGACCAAGTGTTGCTCAAGTGTCCTTGAGCAAGACACCTAACCCTAACTGTACCCAGTGGTTGCAGCCCTAGGAGACTGTAATGTGATTAAGGGCTATATAAATAAACTTGACTTGTATGAAGACCTCATCTGTCTGTTGTGCGTGTCTGCCATCAGACTCCATTTAGGCCAAATGACACTGCCAGAAGTCAGGCAGCCGTCAAAGACTCAGGCAGCCAACTTGATTCCTCTGCTGGTCACTGGCTTTTATTTTACTTTATTAATTACAAGGTAGGCAAAAAGGCTAAATCTCCCTTTAAAGAGAAGACAGGCTGCTCTCCTTGACAGTCGCTTAGTAAAGCAATAGGCCACAGAGTAAGCAAATGCAGTCGCAGACCCCCACCCCAAGCTATTTAAGGGGACTTCACTTCAATGTGCCAGGTAGCCTCTTCAGTGATGCCAGTCCATGCACACAATGTGGCCACAGGGGGCAGCAGACCCTCAGATATGCATCTGCTTAAACTGACTTTCTATGCATGGGTGTGTGAACCTGTGTGCGAACCTGTGTGCATGCATGTGCATCTGTGCATGCGTGCATGTGTGAGTGCGTGCACATGCGCAGAGTATGTTTCACACACTCAAAACCTTAAATACTGTAAATATAGTACATTATAGTAACTATGTAACAAGGTGTTGTCACATCTATTGTCACTGTAATACCCCTACCTCTTTTCATAGGAGAACACATAAACCTTCCCAAATGTAATCAAGCCAGTCCTTTTACAAAAAAGCCTGGCCAATTAAAAGTGTGCCAATTAATCCGTTCTGATCCTGTTGAGAAAAGCAGTGGTCTATTCTCTGTGCCCCATGGTCAGCCTGGCTAGCTCAGCTGACTGATTGTGCCCCAATCTCAAGTCTGTATTTAGCCTGGGACATAATGACCCATGCTAAACCCTGGATTAGACCTGGGCCAGGAGAAATTGGTAAGGCCAACCAACAGCCCATGCCATCCCTGACTTTGCCACATGGTGCATTACTGGTCAGTATTGAAACTAAGCTAAACCACAAAAATGCTGATAAACAATTGAAGCTTTACTATGCTCTCAGCAGTCACCGTAAGCTGCTTACCCCGACAGAAGTTGTCTTTCAGTTTTGACATTTTAGTTTATTAATTAAAGCCTGTGACCTCATTTAGGAATACATTGGCATGTACAGACCTTCCTCCACACCTGCAATACATTGCACTGCTGTACAAAGCAGGCATGTCCACAGAGTGACCTAAAAATTGTGTGGGCAGTGTGAGGGGGCATTCCATGTGCTGCATGCTAACGCTAACACACACTCCTGCTCTCTGCTCAGGACACTCAGTAGATCCCTGACAATTAACCCAACTACCAGCTGGCCCTGCACCTCTCAGAGTCACCACTACTAAAATCACACACACACACACACACACACACACACACACGTATTCGACTCCCAATGATTAGCATACGTGGGTGAAAGGTGAACCAATCAGTGCTGCCTGTATTGTCATGCTGGCCAACACCAACGACTGGCAGGGTGAAAGTGACGCGTGTGCGAAATGCACTAGTACCTTTGCTAGGACACGGTCCTACACTGAAAAGGGGTCGGTGATACGGGACTGGAGCACCAATAATGCAATGGTTTTGGAGCTTACTGCCCCTGATGACCCACACAGGTGTTTGGAGTTTCTTTGTCTGATTAGTCGCACTGTCTAGCCGAGAACACACCCTGCCTAACTGACATCGCCTTGACTCTCCTATGTCAGCTTTTGCTACCATGTTGTTAGGGTAGGACAACTGCAATTTTCATGATTGGTTCTTTTGAAACCATTCTAGGGTGCCAAGTGTCAAAGGTCACGCTGACAAATTTCTCACCTTCGAGTCTGACCACCAGTGGAACCCTGAGCTCCAGTTCCCGGCAGGCCTTGGTGATGCCGTTGGCGATGATGGCACAGTTGACAATGCCCCCGAAAATGTTGACCAAGATGGCCTCCACCTGAGCAGAAATATGAGTAGAGAGAGGAGAAAGGGTTTAAGATGTTAATTTTAAGTACTCCTTTCAAATACCTACAGTAGTACAGTTCCATCTAGTTCCATTGATTTTGAACTCAAGTCACTCCATGCATCCTTTAATTTCACTTTGTATACACGCAATGATTACAATTATGTGATTTAGTGGATGGTTTAATTCTAAACTAACTACAACTCTTACAAGAATTACAATGAGAAGTTAGGGTTTAAGTATTTAATGCTGCTTACTTAACCCTTGTGATGTCCTCTGGGTCAAAATGACCCAAATCACTAGCTCTTTGTGGCAGATAGAAGGCGCTAAA
>JAODUG010000020.1:2197448-2228164 GCA_027564795.1 Aphredoderus sayanus | reverse complement strand
TGTGTGTGTGAGAGAGAGAGAGAGAGAGAGAGAGAGAGAGAGAGAGAGAGAGAGAGAGAGAGAGAGAGAGAGAGATGTTTACTGTACATAAATGCTTGTCTGAGGGATATTTCAATCAATTTTGGTCATTCTGCATTGTTTTTGATCCCATGGATGCGGACAGAAAATTGTGTTTAGCAATTCATATCTGGCACTGCTCCTGTCGGAGATTATTCCCAGTCGTCTCCCATTGTTTCTCAAAAGCATGCTTCTAACGTGCCTATAAAGGTCATCTGCATTTTTGCTTGTTCCCAATTAGTCATAGTACGTCATCCCAATTTATTTCAATATGTATTTATGTTTTTTATTTATAATTGAAATATCCAGTACAGTACCAAAATTAAATACAGTGTGTAGAACAGCTTTACACATCTCACAAACAGAAGGACGTTTGTGAGAAAATATGGAGGAATAGTACAGTACATTATTTTACAGTGTAGGTCATCTTAAGTCTTAAGGACTTAGTGTACTATTGAGGCTAGTTGAAGGTTTAATAAAACCCCAATGATCATTTCTACTACTGTGACAGTATCTGTAATATCTGACAACCTGCCATGACTGAGTGCAGGTCCAGTCCCAGATATTTGGCAAGGTTGCAATTCTGGACTGGATCCATGGCTAATAGATTCTGATCGTTAATGTGGAGGCTGAGCCAAGGGCTATAGAAGCGCTGTTTTCTCAGTGACGACACTGACACAAAGCCCTGCATTTATCTCAATGTCGAAAACTTGCCAGTTTCTGAGTTTCTGTGAGATCATAAGGCAGTTGGTTGCCAGAGGAGCACTTTCTTTGTCACCCGATGGATGAAATGAAACTGACGCATTCTCTCCTCTGAGCTCAGTGTTTTGGTGACTTAGAAGAAACTGTCATGTCACTGTAACACTGAAATACATGTAGATATAATACTATCTATGATACTGTAGTTGTTTTATGCGCTGCCTGGTATTTTTAACAGTACAATTAGGTCACTTTTATCCATGTTTGACATCTTGTACAGATGTAATTTTCACGGAGCAGGTAAGGGTGCTTACTGATACACCCGGTATGCCTTGGATGGAACCAATGCCCTTCTGGCTGGGGGGAAAGCACCCTATGAACTAGACCAGGGGTCGGCAACCTTTACTATCAAAAGAGCCATTTTAACTAAAGAAAAATAGTCTGGAGCCGCAAAACATAACACAGCTTATAAACTTTTTATCTTTTTTTAATTTTACCTTTTACACAAACAGAATACAACAAAATGAAGTGCAGTGTTTATGTGTAGGCCTACTTAGAAATAAATTAAGCACTGTACTATGCAACAGTTTTTGAGTTTTTCCCGTATTTGTGTAAAAGTTAAATAAAACGTAGCCCTCTTTAATATAAATAAAAAACATATTTGCAGCATTTTTCTATAGTGGGTATTGTAGGCTATTGTTATTGAGTACCACCGAATGAAGTAGCCTACAGTACCAACTCGAAATCCACTTGTCTGTCATCAGCTATCCCAGAGCCACTGTTTGGCTATCACTGCTAGCCTTACAACATGTTACACAGCAACACTGTTAAAAAAGAAAATAGGCTTGTAAAGAACCATGCGAGTTACTGTAGCCTGTCTTAACCAGGAGGAGCATGATGCCCCCATGCGCCCCTGGTCCCACATCCTTGGGGGTCTGGGGTATGTTGGTGTGTGGGCTCATTCCTTCAGTGTCTTCAGTTTTTTATTCTCTGACTGAGATTATAGTGGGTGGGGAAGTGTCTGGGGTCCCCGGATTTTTTGTGTTTCGGGGATGGTGGGAATGGGACTCCGGATGTTTGGGCTTGATTTTCTGCTTTTCCTGGTGCTTGTTTGTGATTGGAGGGTTGGAATGATGGGTGTTACATAGGGTGGTGGTATTACCTTTTTTATATATTGTATTGTTTTTAATGATTTTGTAGCACTTTGTGTTACATGTATTTTTATGAAAAGTGCTATATAAATAAAAATGTATTGATTGATTGAACCGTTAGCCAGTGTTTTGGAGATCAATAGGTCCTACAGTATATGTGCAAGAAGCGTGCCTATAATGTCAGTGCAATCTTGCTAATATGATAAACAATTGTCAAATAGGCTATTGACTTATTGTAATCATTCCCATCGTAAAAAAATCAACCTCAAAGCGAATAAAATATATGTCGCATTTTCGTGTTGAAAACAATCACGCATGTATGTATGGTATCATTTACTATAACGCATTTAAAACAATTAACCGTCGCTTTTTCGCATTGCCCTTGGTGTAACATGGCCGGAAGGGAGCCACAACAAGGAGGCCGCGGTTTGCCGACCCCTGCACTAGACCATCCTACCCACAGTATTTGACTCCATCAAATGCAAATGCAAATGTCTTCCATCTTCTTCAAGGTCAGTGTGACCCACCCAGCGCATCTAAAACATACTACTTTGCATTTTATCAGACCAGCCAACCTGCCATTTCTCCGCACCTCACTCTATCCTTATAGGCACGGCAGCCCTCCCTCATTAGTAGCTTTTAATTGGCCACTGGGCTAAGTTGAAAACAATGAAGCATTGATTTCCTTAAACATAATCACCTCATCCAGTCATCTAATGGCTGCTGTCACTGTGGACCGCAAGGAGAAAAATGACCAGTCGATGGTCCCATCGATGCCCTTCACCTCCCTTCACCAAAGGCTAGAGAGCACAACCACCCACTCAATCTTAGCAGCTTGGTTTAACCCTTTTAGTTATCTGACGGGCTCCAAGCAGGCCATCCATCAAAACCTGCAGTTACAACTCAACTCTTTTCTGTCACACATCCACCGGCACACACACCCACACAAACACTCATACACGCACACATTTGACGCAGTCTGTGTGCCTGGACATACTGTATCACATAAGTCTGCACACACACGCACAAACACGCATGCGTCCAAACGCACACAGTCATGCTGTACACACACTTATTGTGATTGTAACAACCGGAGTTAGACAGCACGCTGCTGTCTGACTGTCTGACACAGATTATAGCAAAGCATTTACTCCCACCATGAGCGCCAATCTACCTTATTGTGTTATGTCTTCTCCAAGTAGCCATTTGTCCTCTAAGTGGCTCTCATGGCTGGCTCACCGGTGTCATAGAGAAGCCATTTACACTCTCTATCTCTCTCTTCCACAAGCCAGATGGTGTGGAGATCTGTCCACCTGGCTGATGGCTAGAAAACAAACTCAAGTTGGTCATACAAGTACACAAGCACACACACACACACACACACACACAAAGGCAGCTTTGTGCTATAACAATCCTTCTTCACTTGGTTCAATGTAAAGTGTTGGATTAATCAATTCATTATGCGTTGTCAATTCAAATGCTTGAGTGTTGCAGTAATGGAATATCATGTGTTTGAGCCCCAGGGTTAGCTAATCCTTGAGCACGCTGACTGACTAACCCCTATATTGTAGGTTCTCATCCTTGAAATCACTGTAACTCATTGTAAATGTGCTAAATGATCTAATTGTAATTGATCCAAAAAGTACACACGTATCACAATGCCCGCCAGTATATTAACATCATATATATATATATATATATATATATATAAACTCTGTCAGAACAGTTACCTTTTTCTACACCTTTAAAGGACTGTGCGTGGTCAAATGTCTATGGAAACATCTTTTTTATTCAGTGACCTAACATGAAGGCAGGGACCTATTGAGGGATCCTCTTTCACCATGGACTTGAAAGCGTGTCTGCAGGCCAGGAAGCTATCAGTGAAATATTCACGAAGCTTACACAATCTGAGGTTTGGGGATTTTAGCACACTCCAGGCATTTCTTTCCTCCTTACTTTTATAGTCCGTGTGCAGCCTTGTCCTGCCCAGAAATATCCAACAACAGCCATTGGTAGAGTGACATTAATACTGCACGATAGCACAGTCCAGCAAGACTGCAAATGTTTGCCTTTTAATCTCATAGTTGGTTGCCTTTGGTCTGGCCATTGCCGACAATGATGAGAATGGGAGAAGAAAAGTGTTTCTAAACTTGTCTGGGCCTCTGCGACTCTGGGCTCCCCCTGATTCATAACCACAGCTGTTTTAAACATTTACACAAGCAGCCCGGATGTGGGAACACCCAGCACACTTTGAGGCCAATGTGCCTTCTCAATATGCCTTCTTCTGCTGTTTCAAACAGGGAATGGCCATGAGGAAGTTAGGAACACCATCAATCCTCTCCTCTCATCTCCTTCCATCTCCTCTACTCTCCTTCCATCTCCTCTCATCTGCTCTCCTTTGCTCTTCTCTCCTCTCCTCTCCTCTCCTCTCCTTCCCTTTCCTCTCCACTCCTCTCCTCTCTTCTCCAACTCTCCTCTCTTCGTCCTGGGATGAGGTCCAGTTTAATTGTTGGACGGCGGTGTCAGTTGCGCTGGCTGTCAAGAGAAGATAAAGAGTTTTTCCCGGGGCATGAGAAGAGGGGAGTGCGGAGATGGAGAGCCCCTC
Organism: Aphredoderus sayanus; assembly: GCA_027564795.1. Taxonomy (NCBI): domain Eukaryota; kingdom Metazoa; phylum Chordata; class Actinopteri; order Percopsiformes; family Aphredoderidae; genus Aphredoderus; species Aphredoderus sayanus. The sequence continues at coordinate 2,223,652 of JAODUG010000020.1, read as the reverse complement.
TCCCGCAGCTCTGCTGGCTGCATTAGCCCCACACTTTATAATTGTGTGGAGGGGGCACTTCCAGTGGCTTCCTCATTACTCACCAGCCCGGCCAGGTCCCCAGCAGCCAGACACAACCCCATCCTCTCTCTCTGTTTTAGGATGCCCCCATAGCTCCATCACCCTCTGTCCCCTGGGCTGTCCTCCCTATTGTTATGGTGACCCAGTACTGCCGGAGGCACATTTCACCCCTTCTCTGCACACACACAAAATAATGTTGACATTCTCTTTTGTCAATGTGTAGCCTATTGTGCCCTAGCTGGTGTTACCTAAACTATGTGATGGTGAGTAATTGCTGGTTAAAGGTGGTGCAGTCTTAAAGTAGACTGTATGGGCTCAGTCATGACACCTACTGTACAATAATGTATATAACGACAGGCATGTTTGTAATGATTCTCCTTGGGTGTGTGCCCCCTTGCACACAACAAAATGGTCACTACTGTACATCTGCATGAGTGCTGCCTAGTGCTACTGCCGGCCTTTTACCGTCCTAAAAGTAGAGATTGTTATGCCATTCTACGGCTGTTAATCACTCCGAAAAGAGTCGCTGACAATGTCCAAATGCCATTAGTGTTCATAATTATAGATGGAACATTTTAATTTACATATTTTACAATGCTTGCTTGCTATTGATTGTATGACTGACACACTGAATCACATGCATTAATCCTGGGCCTGTCTCTCTGCAGAGGGAGGAACCTGCGAAGTGATCGCTGCCCACCGGTGCTGTAACAAGAACCGCATCGAGGAGCGCTCCCAAACCGTCAAGTGCTCCTGTTTACCGGGGAAAGTGGCCGGCACAACGCGCAACAAACCCTCCTGTGTTGACGGTAAGGACATCTTAAAGGCTATTACAGTAATTGAACAGGTTTTTAATCAGGTCTACCAGGATTTGCCCTTTAAAAATCACAATGTTGAGGTAATTGCATTGTGTTTGTTTCCTAGAAAGTTAACATGGGAGACGACGTAATGGGAAATAGTGTCCATGTCACACTTCTCAATTTAGCCTTTAATAACACTTAAAATGAACTGAAGATGACTAGATATTTTTGACTAGATATGTTTATAGTATAAATGGCTCTCCCTGAAGTACATCATATTGAAATGCACAAATACAAAAATTACAACTACACACTGCTGTGAAATAAAGTTAGAGGATTACAGACAGATGTAACATATTGTTGCACTCGCACAAATGGCTTACACAGACAATACCCATCTACATTATACTTCCTCTGTGATTACGTTGCTGTTGATAATCCAGTATCAAGCCAGTTATGCTACTAAACATTAGCAAAGATGAAGGATAACTCAGTTAAGGCATTCCCTACTTGAGGATTTCTCCACATTGCAGAATGTATTGCCCAGGGCCTTGTAAATGAATAACTAATAAACACCAGTCAGGGCTGCTCCGGGCTATAGCACGCACCACTTGCCCCAACTGAGAAAAACAATCGAGGGGAAGAAGCAGCTCAATGAAAAACAGAGTCGCTATGTCAGAAACCCACTGAATCAGAACAGAGAGGCTCAAATCATGTCATCGGCACTCATTAATCATCCCTCAGCCTCCAACTTCTCACCTCAACCTTCATCAGGGATCAAAGTCATCTCTGCGACTGCCCCGTCTCGCCACGAATGTCCATGGAGATGTCTTCATTATGAGTATTGCTACAAGATGGCGCTGGCTGGCTTGCTCAGTGGGTATCACAGGGTTGGTTAGCCACTGCTGACAACTGAGAAGATGGTGGAATATGAATTAGATGGCAGAAGACACAAAATAACTTTCTGCAGAGTTCCATACTTTGTTGAAAAAGGCCACGCTTTGGCTTCAGGCCAGCTTGGGCCATTGGAGTCATGACATGACAGTTTTTTGCATTGAAAAAAAAGGAGACAATCCTAACCTTGAGATATGATGTAGTTCAATAAACCCTCATTAGTGCGCTGCTTTGTCTCCTCTCGCAATCTGAGCAGACAAACAGACTGTGTTTGCTATGGACTATGTTTGCAATGCAATCATCGTGTTAACTAAGCCAAACAGTAAAACAACATCAGCAGGCATACAAATGTACTTGAGCAGAATAATGCCATTATCATCCAGGGAAAAGTAGGTAACACAATTTGACATGACATAACCTAACATTGTTTAAGCTGTCCTGATTAAATTAATTTGATAGATGCCATACAGTATAGTGTGTAGGAAGAAGAGTTACATACACATCCATATAAAGGATGAATGGATGGGGATTTGAGGAGGGATGCTCGAAAGTACAAACACATCTTGCCTTAGTTTGTATCTATTAAAGGTAAAGTCAGAAATTGTAAGCTAATATAAGCTAATATTTACTCCACTACATCTAGTCCACTAGCTGCATGCTGTGCATGTTGAAAAAATATTCTGGTGTTACTACTTTATAGCTTTGCACTGGCTTTGTAAGTGGGAATCCAAACAATGTGGTGCAGACCGCACCTCACAACCATATCCTGACCTTGGCAATGCCAAAGCTTATCCAATGTGTGGAGCATCTGAGGGAACACCCTATGGCATTGAAGGGAGAGGTTTTGTTTTGTTTTGATCGACTTCAAATATCAACAAGCTTTCTCCAGAATGACTGACTACACCTTTAAGGAATAATGTGTATGTTTGCCATTGCTTTCACCGAGAAGCATTAGAACAGGACACAGTCAGTACACAAAGAAAGGGGAAAAGGCAGAATAATACATTTGTCGGAAGCCGTAGTTTCCAGGATAAATCTTCTCAGCTAATCTTTGCAAACCTGATCTATTCTTCATAGTCATTTTAAGTACAAGCACGTCATTATGTTTGTCTTCCATTTTCCTCCATTAGTTAGGGCCATCTGCATGGTCCCACATGGAAGGATCACTGAGATGACCAACGAGCTGTCCGTACAGTCCAAACAACTGAGGTGTGTGTGTGTGTGTGTGTGTGTGTGTGTGTGTGTGTGGTTCCGCTTCTGCAAATACAACATCATTTAGCGTGTGCACACCTTGTGCCTTCCTCCCAAGTCTCCACTCTAGGATAATCCCAACATACAGTACCTGAAAACAATACCAAGCTATTTGTAATTTATTTTGATCTGTAACCGCTGTGGTCAAGGGGCAATGGGCATACTGAGTGATTAGTTGATTATTCATAACAGCTCATTTGCTCTGAGCAATGAAGCCCACAACACTAAATTAATAAGGCACTCTTTCCGCTTTTTTCTTCTATATGATGGGAGATGGCAACATGGCATGTTAACCCCGTGATTGTAACTCCCCAGTGAACCAACAAAGTCACTAAACTTGAAGGCCAAGGGTAAGAAGGGGGTTTTGGGGGGGAGGGGGTCTGTGTGTTTGCTGAGTGGGCCCAGGGGCTGTGGCTGCACTGGGTGAGGGATTATAGACTTGTGGATTCAGTGGTCTGTCCCCTCAGCGTCACACCAGCCTGGCCCAGATGGAGCTCTCTTCCTGGGTCTCAGCGTTATTAATGCTCTGTCCAAATGAAGAACGATGCAGCAGCCAGGCTCATCTTCCCAGCCCCTGGAGGACACCTGCCCCCGCTTCCCCCATGCACACACACACACACACACACACACACGCGCGCACACACACGCACAAACATAAACACACACTCATGGACAAACACACACACATACACACACACAAACATGCACAGGTGTATAAATTGCACATGTATGGAGGCCTACACACACACACGCACACACACCCCGCGCGTGAACACACACACACACACACACACGCACACACACACACAAGAGTGTATAAATGCCAATGTATTTACCTAAACACAGACACACACACACACGCACACACACGCGCACACACACGCACACACACACACACAAGTGTTATGTGTCTGCATATGCAGGCCCAGTGCAAACACACATCAAATCAAAACTCTATCATCTAGGTCACATTTGGCCCTGCATGGCCTGAGGACGGGAGTATTGCAGCCTGTATGGAGACCGTCAGCCTTATCGACCATGTATTATCGCTCATTATCAAACCCCTCAAAGTGTTTACTCCGTGTATACCAGTGGCATGGGACTACTTCTGGTATCGGTGACTTACAGTACTTGGTCACAATCAATGGACGGGAATGTGACAGCATCTTGCTTTGCAAGGTGCTAAACTCAGCATGGTCTTGCTGTCAGATTATGCCAGCAGCGGGAATCGATTATTAGCTTTGACACGGAGAACTATGTCCCAGTTATGTCAGGGCCAACAAGTCTCTAATTGAAGAACATCCCTTTTAGCAAGTCAAACGCTTCGGCTTATGTCTTCCACGGCTTCACCGTGCCGATCATACGCGCTGAGATGAGACCGTCCTTTATTCTTGTGATGCGAGACATGCAAACGCACGCTGAAGCTTTAGTATGCATACTGGTGGAGGCAGGCTTCATTGAGCATGCAGACATGTTGTCATGTTACTGCTGCAACTGTGCCAACGTGAGATACTGTAGCCAAGATACCTGCTCACCAAGGATCGCTGAGCCCTGAATGAGCCCTTCAGTTTGGCTGAAGGCGTAGGCTATAGCTCCGCAGGTCGTCATGGTACATTTCACACATGGTGGGGGTGTGTTTGGTGTGGAGGGGGGGGAGTGGAGGTCTCTCACTTTAGTCACGACATCATCAGATACCTCGAATATGATATAATGTTCGAAATGGCCTTCACAACAATAATGTCTCAAAGGAAGGCCATCGCCATTATTATTAGGATTATGTGCCAAGCGCGGACCTAGACAGCATTCACATTGCATAAAGCGCTGTCTGTGGTTTTGTGTAATCACATTTGCAGTATGTTACATAGCACGCCAAGGTGGAACACCATGAATATGCCTACTTACAGTATTTATTAACAGTGTTTGTGTTCCTGCATGCTCTCTGGATTTAGACAATATTTTTTAACCCTTGTGATATCCTTCGGGTCATAATGACCCAAATCACTAGCTCTTTGTGGCAGATAGAAGGCTCTAAACCTAACTCTACAGCTTTAACAGACATATGACGTGCACTGCTGGCACAACAAGGTGTGTGAAACCCGAGGACAACAGGAGGGTTAAAAGGCATGAACAAACAACAAATACATAAATAAATAATTAATTAATAAATAAATACACACAGCAATGCCAATTAACAAACACACAATCAGATGGCGCCGCTGGGTGGCCAAATACGATATTTTTAAGCACAACAGGAGGGTTAAACGTACATTACTGCTCAGCTGACGACAATTGAGACTGAACTGATGGAAAATCACATTCTGCTGTTAAAATAACCATGTTGTTATTGTTTCAAAGGTGCCTGCCATGTAGGCAAAGAGACAACAGCCAGCTACATACTGCCTGAGGCCATGGTCAACAGAGCACATTGCAAAATGTTTTTTTTAAATCACAGCAATAGTCTTCTATGACAGACCGACACACACATAGGGGCAAAAAAGACATGCTTCTGTTTAATTTTTCAGAACACAGCACATGTATGGCTTATTTTCTAAAGATTATGGGTAAATAAGGCATACAGCTAGTACCTTATACTACCTTAATACTGTAGACCTATATATACAGTAGTACCTTAAATAGCAGCCAGGGTATTTGCTAAGATGTCTTTACACAAATGAGTGAGTGCAAAACTTCCAAATCCATGGCCACGGTGGCTACAAAAAGCAGTTGTAAATTATACGAATGTGCACACACCACCTGCACTGTAGCTCATACATTTGTATCTGATAGTCTTAAGAACCAAGGGCTGCTGGTCTGGGCACAGTAGGGATTGGCATTGATTCCTTTTGTTTTGAGCCTAATGCCATGCTTCAGTTATTTCAAGGATGTAACTTTGTTCCAGCTAACTCTGTTTTTATTATTATTATTATATTCTCTTGTGGCAAGCCAATGAGAGCCTATCTTTTTTCATATTATGTCGCCATATATTTATTTCTTTGTTGTCATAGTTAATGGGAAAACAAAGCAACCATGTACTGTATAGCTTGCTGAAATATGGTCATGGCAATGACTCATTTAGAATGGATATGTTTGCCTGATTTGCATGTGAGGCTACCAAAGGAATATGATTTGATGTTCAAGTGCATGGATGTGAAACAGGACAGAAACAGATAATGTGCGTGCACTCATGAAAACCATCTTCAGAGAATTACAATTTTGAATGAATAAAAATAATAACACAACACTTTCCAATATGCCAATGCAAGTGTGATTAATGTGAAAGACTGTTTAATTGAGAAGCCAAGTGAGAGTTTCTGAATAGCTAATCATAAGTTGTGCTGCTGATAAATGCATATTAATGTTGTTCTGGGACTGACACAGGTTCCGGGGGTCTCCATCTCAGCCCTACAGTAATAACATGCTGGCTTAATTTGCCCTGAAATGGACCCTGATAATGCATGCTCTCACTCAACACAACATTCTTACAAGCCTCCCCTAGAAGATTGGAAATGTTTTCAATTCAACTAGACCGTTATACTTTTATTTCAGATGAATGGGAGAGTGATCACTGGGTTTATAGCCTGACTGCTTGAATGAGTAACTGATCGTTGATTGCAGTGGTACACTATGCCAATTTGATGCAGGAATAAACAAGAAGGAAAACAGACAGGAAAGGTACAAACTTGGTGAGACAGTGTTACTCAGTAGAGGTGCATTTGTCAATCTGGTGCCTTTCAAATGGATCCTAATCCTATAAATGAGCACTCACAGTGCAGCATGAAAATGTAAACCTCAATTGAGTTCAACTTCTGTTTTTGTCTCAAGGTGGGAGTCACTAAGGCTGCGGTGATGCATTTTAACTAAGAGTGTTGAAAGGCCGTTCCACGTTAAAGGACATTAACTATTCATCAAGCTTGCAGATACAGACTCCAATTTTGACACGGACAGCAATCAATTCTCCTCCTCATCTGCCAAGGTGTCCAAACACTCTGCTACCTGGCAGGGACATGTCAATGAGTTCAATCCATCACAGATTCAGCTCTCCTAAGGTTTGACAGAAGCTGTGTGAGGGCTGCATCTCCACATGTTTGTCTCAATTCATTAAAATCTCACTAGCCACCGTTTGTCCATCAACACATCCAGCCATCAGCTTGCTACTAGAAATCTTAGAAACACTCTGGAATTTGTTTCCGTTTCCGTGGCTTTTGTGAAACATCTGTGATTTTTCTGAGCCCGAATGTAATTTGGACAGGGCAGAGGATCTAATCTACCACAATGTTATTAGTTTGAAAGTTATTTACATCACATGGCAGACAGATGGCAAGGTAAAGTTATAGTCATATTCTGCCTATTAGATTCTTTGGGATAGTAGACCTGCTCAGATTATTCTCCACTCTGGAACAGAGGTTATACCCTCTGCTACAATCACGGGGTTGGGAGCAGTTGAGGTACCGTAAAACATACTGTTTGAGTTTTGGAGGTCAATGGGTCAGCAGGGAGGGAATCGTGGATAGCAGCCCAGAGATATCTCTCCTCCAGCGGTCAAGGTCAGAGCCAGATGTCCTGGTCTGGGTACAGCTAAAGATATGCATAGTGGGTTTACATTAAGCCAGACTGTTTATGTTAATTTCAGGGCTCTCCATAATAATGGTAATGGTATGTGTGGTCATACACACACCATTGTTAAAGAGCTGCCTAGTTCATAAAATGAGGCCAATTTCTGAATCTTAATCCTCCTGCTGTCCTCGGGTTTCAAAAGCACTACCTTGGTGCTCCAACAGATGGCACCAACCACAGCATGTCATATGTCCGTGCTGTGGTTTGCGTCTTCTGCTGGCGCAACGAGGTAGTGCATAGTGTCAGTTTGACCCAAAGGACAGCGGGAGAGTTAAATTTGTCGCTTTTTGTTGAGGCATTTTGAGCTGTTAAAACATGGAAGCTGTTATGATACAATGAAGATTGATGATAGAAATAATTTATATTTATAAAATTTCTGTTAATTACAGCCATGGAAAATCACCAAATTTACCACTCTTGAGTTACCACTCTTTATTTTTTATTCACTTGTAATATAAGCCTATGTATTTTTATATTTATATTTATATAATTTTTATATTTGTTATATTGTTTACATTTACATACTATGTATTTAAGTATATTTATGGATAATGCACAGCATCAAACTGTGACTTATCAGAATATACAGCCAAGACTTGCGGACACTATAAGTTCATTTCTAATTGAAACTAATCAATTAAACGGAGGTCCATTCTGAATTTTACACAAACCTGTCTGAGAAACAAATGACAGTAGTGTAACACAATATAATGTTTCACCCTGTGACATCATGTAGTACTACCATAGGCTCCCTTATAGACATCACCTATGCCATAGAAGAAGAGCTCTTTAATTTCATTGCGCAGTGTGAGGTGAAAGTAGCGTGCTGGGAGCTATGGTAAACACATCTTTCATGCAAAGCAGACACAACTCTCAGCATCTGTTGTGAGGGAGTATTTTAATCTCAACTCCCTTGTTCAGTCTTCCTTGCTCACTTTTCTCTTGCACTCCAAGGGACTGATTTTTCACAGGTATTACCTCACCATTTTCAATTTCGAGTTTATTCTGCATACACGCTGTTGAATATAAAACCTCCTCGGGTAGTGGTATAATGCAAAACAACTCTCCAGGTCCCTCCCCTATACGTATCTGAGATAGATGACAAACTACTGTATACTACTGCACTCTCAAGCCCAATTACAATAGGATGGGTCATTATTATACCGTCTATACTGTATTTCTTGAAACAAGCCAATAAAACAATTATACCTTTGAACACAAAGATGTTTAGTGGTAGAAACAAACAGGGAGAGGGGTGGGCAAATTGAATTGCTGATATGACTGTGATGTCACCGTACACTATCTTCTTCTCTGTTGCTTGAATGTGCATGTTGCACAACCATCAAGCAAACAAGTAAGAAATGTCTGAGTTCATGTGTGTGTTCTATGCGGATGTGTTGTGTCTGTGCATGCACAGGAAAAGCACACTGTGCACTGTAAAGGACTGCACTTTAACCTAGCTGCTCCATCAGTGGGAGAGTGTGTATTGCTCATGCACTCAGAATTGATTGGTGGTTGGCTCGTAACCTTGGCAACACATACTGGAGGGAAAAAAGTTTGTATTTTCTAAGGGAAAAAGGATTTGAGTCTGGGAAGTGGGCTGATATTGGTTTCATTTATTTAAATTGAAAGCCTGTTTTTGGTCTTTGATAAATGTTCTTTGGACAGAAAGATGAATCACATGAGATATTGAAATATATTGATAAGAAATAATTGGAACATGAAAATGTTCCCATGAATGAATGCTTTATAGCTTTTGTATTTACTATTTACTATAGTAAATACTTCACATGGTGAGGCATCATAGCACAAATAAATGTTTTTGTGATATTATAAAAGAAATTCTGTATACTGTAGTATTGTCTCCAGCCATTGACAAAGCAAGGTTATTCAAATTAACACCATTATTTACAGTAGATACTGTAGGTGGTGGAAACAAATTATTCAAATCAGCTGGTGAGTGCATAATGGAGTACTTTCTGGTTTTTGTACCTCTAAAATATTGGTAATCCATTAGCAACATTTTGAATTTCAGAGCCCAAGAGCCCAAAGTGCCCAAACTGCAATTAGATTAAGTAATATAAAGGATATAGCTACAACATATGTGAAATAAGTGAAACACATAATCAGAATAACCAGAACATGGATGTACACCATATAGTTTATGTGACATAAGCACACTATAGCAGGACATGGTCAGATTTATGTTATCAGGTTTATGTTGCTGATTTCTTGCCTCAAACACAGAATACTGGATATTCCTTGGAGAAACGAACACACTGCTGCCATTTTTGAGGAGAATGTCATGCATATCTTAGAATTACGCATGGCACAGGGGTTACCAGGCAGTAATCTGTCCATAGTCCTCTCTAATGTCTGCTTACAAATGGAGGAAATGTTTCCAGAGAGAGTAATGATAAAATGCAGGACAAATGTTTTGTATTTTAGAGAAGCATGGGTGTGTGAATATACACTAGGCTCATTACAACACACCAATCTCATCAAATGTATTTATATTGTAATGTCATTATATTGGAGCCCTGCTTGTCCAAATCAAGTTTAAAGTTTTTGTTGGTACTTTCATTTTCGCAAGGCACAAATGGAAACAGCGTTGTCACTAAATTAATTGAGCTGATATGGAGTGTGTGTAGCACTAATGTCTATATTTATAGCTGTGACAGAGAGCCATAAATGCATCTTTATGGCTTTGGACTGTGTGTTAAGCCTATGTGGGAAAGGCTGGTTTTAGATGTAAAGTTAAATACCAGCACGTATCAGGAAACCTAGCACAAAACAATTACATGTTTTTTATCATAAAGCTAAAATGTAAGAATTCTTGGTTAAACTTACACATTATTTTAATAACTTATGGTTTAATAACTTATGGTTCTTTAAATGTAACCACCCACTGTACTATGCTTTATAAATTATTCATTGAAAAGTATGCTGCTGATTTGATTAAATATGAATATTATCCATGAGTATTAGCTAAAATATGTAACTTTCATACCAGCTTTCTTTTACCTGTAGTGTCTAGTATGTAGTTGTCTAAAGTGACAGCACTGTAAGCCTTCTTTAACATGTAGGTGTTTTATTTATGGTTAACACCACCTGCTCTGGCCAGGATATTTATTTTCAGGCATTCAGGTGGTTTTACATAATGACACATGCCTGCCTACCCCCACACACACATACAGACTGGCAGGCACAAACAGGAGTGGAAAAAAAGGACGGAGCAATCTTGATGAGAAGACGAGAATGTATTTGTTTTTGCCAAATAGCTGCAGGAAGATTTAGTCCAAGTTAATGAGAGACAATTAGTTTTGATTAAAAATTAGATTACTTTCCCCGCATGCAGCGCAGCTATATCAAAAACAAAATAAAGATTAATCTCTGTTTGTATACAACATTATTGTGAACAGCAAAATGCCCATTCAGAAATGTTCCAATTTCTCCAAGGAGGAATAAGAAAAGCATTCATTTACAAACTGTCAATAGACGTTTCATAAAGCTGCAAAATGTGTGGGTACATCTGTGCTTATATGTGCATGTGCATCCTTTTCAATTCCTATTTTTCAATTCCTTACAGTACAGTATATGCTACAAGGTCTTTTCCTTCTTTCATAATTTACAGAACACAGTAAAAATCATAAAATGATACGAAAACAATAAAACACGGTCTATTAAAATGAATCTAAACCTTCTTGTTTCCTTGTATTATCATCATCTCAGCCTTTGTGAGTGTGCGTGTTGTTTCCTTGCTGGGTACAGTGAGCTAACCCTGCTTCATCTCCCACTGTGCTCGGTCCCCAACACCCCACAGCGTCCATTGTGATTGGGAAGTGGTGGTGTGAGATGGAGCCATGCCTGGAGGGAGAGGAGTGCAAGACACTGCCTGACAACTCTGGATGGATGTGCTCCTCTGGGAACAAGATCAAGACCACCAGGGTGAGGCCTCTCACGCACACAAACACACACACACACGCACACAAACACACACACACACACACACACGTCTACGCATACCTGCCCATGCACAAGAGCACATGCACAGTGTATACACACATACACACACACAGACAGACACACATTACGCCTAATGCAGCTAACACACCAGACAGGTTTCCCAGTTTTATCTCAACCTCTCTCCTACATTAAAGCAATCCAGTGTTTTAACAACAAATAGTGAATACTTATATACGTAGAAGCTCATGTACTAGCATGTTAGCACCCGTTTTAGCCATGATTTTGTCTCAACTTGCACCTAAAATCATGCACATATCTCATTCTGCCTGCTGTAGGAACGCAGGGTCGTAAGTTCACTTTCCTATTTGTGTACACAGTATGTATTTATGGGATGGTTGAGGGAAGAGTGGGAGTGCAAAAAACATGGCGAGAGATGCGTAAGGAGAGAGTGATTTCCTATTCCTTGTAGGTTATGTATGAAAATGCGGGGGAAAGTGCAAGTTAGTTTTACGGTAAAAAGTAGGTGCAGGCTAACTGGATAAATCCAGTTACGGTAGTAGTGCATTTGCTTGCATAGGGAAAACAATGGCAGGAGTCATCCGAGCAAGATGAAGACACAGGCCACGGAGACATGCTGAGAGGATTTGTTTGCTTGTGCCGTGTTAAAGAAATATTTTCCTTTGTTCGCCGTTGAATGTCTTCTTCTTCCACCTCTCTATGAGTAGCTGCTACTGTATGGCATTCATTTAATGTTGTAGTCACCCAAACCTACAGTAAGTATTTTGGGTGGGGTAAATATGCCCCTGTTAGCTGTAGGTGTGATGATACATCATAGAAAAGTATAGGCTATGTAGCCTACTGTAATGTATGTCATAATCGCTAAGCTCTCTGCAGAGAGTTTGCACAAAAGTTTGCTTTTGGGCACCGCGTGTTACGGTTAGAGGGCGGTGCCGTGCGCTGTTTACATAATCAGTGTGTGTGCAGGGTTGGTACAGCCGACGTAGAATGCAAAGGCACAGCATGTGCTTTCCGCGGTGTAGCCAAGTCGCTGTTCCCGCCGCGCTTGCTACAGCGCACGGTACGTACCCGAGGCCCACAGTGCCTTGTGCGAGGCAAAACCACTGCGGCGAGAGTCGCCTGCCGTCAGACGCACGCTCTTAGACCTGCACGTGCCACGCTGAGCGGAATGCGGGACCCGCGCAAGAGCACCACCTCTGTGGCTGTACACACCGGCGCCATCCCCAGAGCCTTCCGTGAAACGAACAACAACAATAATAAACAAACCGGTGGGCCTCGCCTCAGGCCAGAGTCGTGTTGTGTTGTACCCCAGCGCCTGGGCCATGTCAAGACACTCAGAGCGGGCTGGGACTCTGGGACAGTTTGACCACCCCATAATATATTCATTTGATTGACACCCCCCACCCCTTCCTCCCACCTGCCTTGCTTGCATGGTGACCATGGCTTTGAATAGGATGAGGGACTAATGTGATGGTGAGAGGGGAGAAACACACATTCAAGGTTAGCCCACACAGGGATTCCCGAGGTTGCTCTGCCATGTTATCATTCCTGTGCCCTGCACCACCCCCCACCCCACATCCGCCACCAACCGGCCAACTCAGGTCTTAGCATTTGTGAAAGAAGTTGTCCGAACGGGTTTTGCCAGCCTGTCAAGGTAAGCTACAGCACTTGCTTTCCAACTAAAGAATGCATCTCTTATTCGCAATGCATTCCTTTACTAAATTGGCAAATTAAAATAGTCTGGTCTGGATGTTCAACTCCCATTCAGAAGGTCATGTCTAAGTCTAAATCTGTTCTTTGTAATACTTGTAATTGTGCTCATTATAAGTCGCTTTGGATAAAAGCATCTGGAAAATTACCTAACTGAAATAAGTTTAGATGGCCCTCAATTTTCTATTTAAAAATAGCTTATTGAGTTTGAAAATATATTTTTAGATAGCGTGCGCTTAAGCAGTACATTTTGGAGCAGAAATAATCTCGACAACATCCTGTATGAAGCCATAAGGAATTAACAAAATGTTATCAAGAGGACCAAACCAAACACTTCGCCTTTGAGCTGCATTTCTAGCCAATATATCCCAATATATACATGTCCTTTTCTCTTGACCCTCTCTTTGCAGAACACCCAGCCATACTCCACTTTTTAGCTTCCGGAAGCAAAATGCAGAGGATGCTTCAACAGAAATTGAGCTGCATTCTTGCTTCTGTAAAGGTTAGTCTTCCTCATGCTATTCTCTGTATTGTTTCTCCTGCTCTCTGGCACCTCTCTGTATAGCACTTCAGTGTCAGCGCTAGAAGTGGAATCAACTCATGTTCAATGACTTCTCATTAACCCAGATGTGTGTTTACATGCTGTGCATGATTAGGCAGGCGAGAGGCGCACCCTACATGCTGCCACCCACACTAAATATTTAAGAGTCAACACAGGCAGCATACGCATAAATAAAAAGTGGCCAAACGTGTGTCAATAAAATAGTGTAAAGATATTATAGATGGACAAAAATGCATATTCTGGTACGATACTATCCAGCACACATGGTAGATAATACTATACATACACACAGCGAGAGCAAGTACAGCCCAGTGTTGAGTACACACGATGGCTCAGACGGCAAGGGCCCATCTCCCTTCCTTTTATCGCCTCCTTTCTACCATGTTGTGTTTTTGCTATAGACCACTGTGTGGGTTTGATCTCAATGTCTTTCACGAGCCTGCCAATGCCATTATGCGCTAATCTGTGACATGCTATACTCCTGCGCGTGTCTGTGTGTGAGTTTTACGGCCGGCCACTTGATATCCTGATTCTTCCCTTCCGAGGGCCCTGTTGAGGCCCTGTTGAGGCAGCTATCGCTGGACAGCAAAGCCCACAGTCGACATTAAAGGCGTTTTTCTATTTATTTTTTTATCCTGCGCTCAGCACTCTTTTTAATCATAGCTCCTCACCTGGCACTGCCTCATTTGTGTGTGTTCTGTCACACACCACTGAACCCACCACACTATTTTCCCACATAGAAATTCATTTTTTCTTAGGGAAGCCACCGTGACACAGCGTGGGTTAGCACATACACACACATATAGTTTTTTTCATGATCTTTTATTATTACTATTATTATTATTTTTAATTAAAAGAAATAGTATGAACGTAGATGGCCAGAAAAGGCTGACACCCATGTTTCTCCTTTTCTTTCTCTGTCTTTCAGAGAGGGAGCCCTTCACTGCCAGTTCTGTAGCGACAGACACGGCAGGCCCTTTTGTTTGAGGAAGTGACAGTGCGAGCTGGGAGAGCAACTTACAAAAACACTTGCCCGTCACAGATCTGCATTACCTGCTCCACTGGCAAAATAGATTCTGCTCCCTCTAAAACAATTAAACACATAGAGATAGAACATAAAGGAAAGAAAGAGGGGAAGAGGCTGAACATAAAACCTATTTATCTTTCTTATTGGTAAAAATAAGAAAATAATGCTATTTTTCAATATGTCCCACACACCATACCAGTGGGCAGTGCATTGCAAGTAGCATTTTAGAGGCAATTCAATGAACTGTCGCTAGGCTTGTTAATATACTTTACAGCGCCACATATATCACTGTGGAGTATTTAATTGCTTATCACGGAATACAAGTGGATGTCTCTAGTTAAACACTTCTATTACACAATTTAAGCTGCACTACACTCACAATGTGCAACTACAGTGACTATCGTTCAGCTGTTTGGAGAACCACGTCCCTTAGCAGAAGGTGGAGAGGGTACATTTTCAAGCAAATCCCACACTATGAATGGGTGTAGCCTGTTTGTGAGCCTCTTTCAAAGCCATAATGGCCTGCCTGGAGATATACAGTATCAGTTTAATTGGTTGAATCTGAAGAATGATGCTGCAATCAATCAAAATCAAACATGCAGGCGCACCACATCTGATATGACAGGTGAAATGCTCTAACAGTCTGTAGAATGATATCATGAAGCCAAGCATTAGCACACACAGTACACAACAGACAGCCGTGTGACAAGAGGATTTAGTTTTAATAATTTAACTATCAGAAGAGAAGCTGACAGATGCAGTCAGGACTGCCAATGATTCCAGGATAATGCAAGTACTACTGATTTATATACTCTGCTTTTCTTTTTACATTGTCAATGTCACATTAAATCATTCTTGATGCATTCTGTTGTGTGGAGTCTTCTGTTTGACGAGGACATTCTTTAGTGTCGGCTGACGAGGCCTCTAAGAAGAGGTGATTGATTTATTCTGCACTAAACGAGAAGGGGAGAAAGGGTAGGCGGTGTTTGCACTAAATTCTTTTGCAAAGGCAATTGTCCTTGGCTGCTTTTACTAACTGAAGTCGGAGTAAATTGCGATTTAATGCAGCCAGCAAATTAGGATGCAGACGGCTTAGTTTCCAGCAAAGACTATATAGGCAGAAAATCCTTTAGCAATCCATTGCTACCTGCTGTATTGTTCATTTGAGGAGACAGAGGACAAAGCTGAACAGAGGACACATACAAACACACACGCATATGGGTTGAAATGACAGCATTTGCATACAACTCCCTCTACTCCCACTAACAAACCTCTGGTGGATAGTGTCTGGGAGAGAGAGCCGTAATGGCAACCTGTTACTGCTCTTGTTCTGGCAGAGGTCATTTTCTTCTAGGACACAAAGTGAACATTTTGATGGGTCGATGTAGATGATACAGATTCTAGACAGGTGAACCTGGAGAATTTCCCAGCCTGAGAATTATTGAGGAGGGGAACGGGGGCCATTTCTGTATAGAGAGTGGAACATTGTGACAATTCCTGGCGGAGAAAGAGAGTAATGCTGTGCAGATATTTTGAGAACACAGGAAAGAGAACATGCCTGGGAAACTGTGTTTGACCAGCCATGGTGTAGACAAGTGAGAATATGTCACTACTGTCAAGAGTTTCCTCAAGAGTGGCTGAGACCCATTTTATATCATTCCTAACACTGAATGATCCTGTCAACTCGGTCAGACTGGTATGTTTTTTTCTACACATGACCATAGCATACACACAATGGTTGCTTTAAAAAACCACAACCAATTGTTTGTTGAATTGTTTTATGTGCATTACTGTGCAATGAAGGAATTGACCCTCAAAATGATGATGTTACTTGTTCATTTATCTGCATAGGCATAAGGCAAGAGCCTGATATTTGCTCAGGTATGCTACAAATCATTTTGTGCTTTACAGGCCCTTTAATAAACATATACCTAAAAATGGCATGTTTAATATTTCCAGATCTCATTTTAAAATAAAAAACTAACAGCATGTCCTTGATAAATGCACTACTCACTCACTAACTCACATAAAGGCCAAAGCCTAAAGGATCTTTGACTTCTATTGTAATTCATCATTTTTTATAATTCTACATTCCTGCTAAAATGTTGTCCTGTGGTTCATATTTAATCCGACCCTTACACTTTGCTGTCACTCACAGTGCACAGTGAAAATCAGCACTGTATTTGCTGCTGAGCTATGAGTATTGAGGAGTCTAATTTGCTCTATATTGTGCAGAAACAAAGGTTTCATTTACTTAGAGCTCTATGCTTTGAAATGTTTTGGGAAAATATTTTACCCGTGCTACCTGTGCCATTTAAATAGCACAATCCCATCAGAAATTAGCCACTTGATACTGTAGAACTGATCTTGTTTTCCCCTTTACGACAATGTAAAAAAGGCATTCTGTATATACAGTAGTAGTGCAGGATACTCCTCTCCCCGCGCCTAGATGAGATTTACAGTGCCCTGCTAATATACTGTAGAATCTCATTCTTAGTATTTTTCTAAATCCATTTAGAGATTGTATCCACTGGCATGTGGCTCCAAGGATTTGAGACATTTTGATCACATTTACTGCAAATGGAAGAGACTGAGACATAAAATTAGATCCAGTCTCAGAAGAGTAAAAACAGAATTATTATTTAAGTGACGGAATCATCGTGCACATAAATTTATATTAAGCGCCGGATTACGCAGAGATGCTGAAAAGCAGGCTGTTCAATAGCTGTCTCAAGGTTGTACAATGTACCATTGAAATGTGTCCGGCTCAGCGACAAAGGCTGAATAAGAGTCCCCAAGCTGGAATAACGGAGAGACAGCCCAGACTCCACAGCAGGGGCCCCGATCCCATTTAGCAGAGCCAAAGTCATTTTACTGGGTTGGCAAAAATCCTCAAGCTTGATTGGCTGACTGGCCGACGAGGACGCAGAGGAGAGGGGGGTCCGTACGTAAAAAAAGGGTGAGATCAAGCCAAAAATATGCCAGCCTGACGATGTGTGAAGCACACATACACAGCATGGAAACACACAAGGGCTTTTCTGTGCAGAACACTTTCCCATACAAACTCCTACAGCTTATGTTTTCTAACACACTTGCTTAAGCGCTCATATAAATTGTTTTTATTAGCAGTGGGAACCTTGAAATGAGACGTAACTCTACATAGAATCCTCCGTTCAAAGGGCATGTCTTTGAAATATGGGAATGGAGCAATTCCTCCGGGTGTAATCCCTGCACGCTTGTACGTCTTTGTTCTATCTAAGTGTATGTGTGTTTTCTCTCCTCTCCACTTTCCCCATGTGTTGCAGATTCATCCCAGGACCTAACAGAGAGCTCCCCTCAAAGGCAAAGTGCCAGGCCTGCTCCCTTCCTCCTCCACCTCCTCAACCCACCGTACGGAGTAAAACTATTACATCCTCGGCCACAGACTGGATTACCTGAGACAACAGAAAGGATATTCACCCAGATCAAATGGCTTCACTCTCGTGGCACCAAGGATTTGAAACAAGACTAATCCCCGTTTTGATCATACAGCCCTGTGTTGATGACTGTCCACAAAGAGGCGTGGCCACATTGACCCTACCCCCACCCACCCCCTCCCACCTCTCTATCTAACGCAAAACTGAAACAGATTAGTAGGGTGTTGTTTTGAGGATGTAAAAACATTATTTAAAAGGCATTCACCTTACCACCACAGATGTACTGTACACCGGTTCAAAGATTTACATGGCTTGGATAAATCTGAGGGAAAAGAAACGTTCTGAAATTCTGTTTTCAGTCATTTTGTTTTCATCCTTAACTGCGCGGAAGGCATTTATACACAGGCATGCCACCTGGACGCAGTGGCTCTGTGGCAACAGTGACAGTAGGGTTGGAAAACCCTTAGGATTTGCCTTGGGAAGTGAGTGAGAGGTCAGAAAACCAGTGGAGTCACACTCATCCGCTAAGCCCGACATAGCAGTTGGACCTTTACTTGGCATGCTCTGTAAATTAACAAGCTTTTTTTTCTTCTTCTTCTTTTGTTCCTTTGTACTTGAGATACTTTGTGAATATATATACATATATAACAGTATGAGACTGCACAGAAGGAAAACTCTCATCAACACAAAAAAACGGACTATGGAAAGAAATTCACCCCCACACCACCACCGTGATGGAATGTTAGTTCAGTGAACATCTAAACAACCCCTCTGTAGTCTGAGTCTACAATGGCTTCATGCATTGAAAGAAACAGCCTGAACCCTGCCCCCTTCATTCTCTTTTAACAATGTCCTCAGATGAGTGTAAGCATTCAGTACAATACAATGAGCTTGTAGTTGAAAACAAGTGTACAGCTCTCCCTGACAAAAGAAAACAATGGTTTAAAAAACAACAGGGGGTCCACTTATATGTTTACCTGTAAGAGCAGTTGCAGCTGGATCCTAACCAGAGTGTTGCGCTTTATTCCGATTGTCTTTTCTGTTGTGTGTCAGCTGTGGAGAATGGAGGTGGACAAGTTATATGTAGAGATCTCTCGCCTGCACCAGAGAGAGATCATCCAGATGGTTTATTCAAAATGACTTTGAGAAAGCTATCAGTCACACTGGAAACGAAACCCATACAATTATTCCCAGTATAGGTATACAGTAAGCACATTACATAAATACATACATACATACATACATACAGTACAGTACACTACAGCCTTATGAGAAATAAAAAGGGTTTTCTATACTGGAATGCTGTCTTCCATTTTTTAACACGAGTGAACTCTCACTTGGTGTATGTATGTTATAAGTAGTCTGTACATTTTAATTTATATGATGTGTTAACATTGTGAATGGTTTTCATGCTTGAGTTAACAAGCATGAAAATGTTACAGGGATGACAATGTCTTGCAGGCAGACACACGTCTTCATACACACATACAGTACACACACACGAGAAGAGAATCTGCGATTCTTCATTTACACAATTCCCATGTTGGCAGAGTGGATTTATCAAAATAGCACACTCAATTCAGTCATGCAATTAGAATAAAGGTTTACAATATTGTGCCAGGGAAAATTCCAGATCATTTCAATATCAGCCTCCTCTCTCTGTTGATATAAGATTCATTTCTTTACTCCATAGACACTCTAGTATAAATTCATCATTTAGAAATTTGGCTGCTTTAACAGCACCCGGTGTCTCACTGAGCAGTCACAGAAGGTATGAGACAGACAAATGCATCAATCTCCCGCTAGTCATGCCAGAATGATGCAGGAGTATGCAAAGAGGGCTTGTTTTAGTCTCCTCAATGAGCCGTTACTACTGGGTTTCTTCCTTGTCTAATAGGATTCATTGCATCCTGCAGTGTTTTTGAGCCAGTGTGTAACAAGATGAGTGAGTTACTGTACTGAGGCAGTGTGTGAGTGTGTGTTTGCATATAGGTTAGTTTACATCTTTATTTGTTGTTATGAGCAAATTTGAATGTGAAGCATTTGTCTGTTTTACTGGGTGTTTATTTTGCAGTGTCTGAGACCGGCATCCCACAGCTATATGCCCTGTGAAGATTATATTTAAACTGTCTGGTTTTTTGAAAGCCAAGGGTCCTTTCCCTCCCTGATTATGCAAGTTTAAAAATATATATTTTTTTGCTTGAAAAAAAAAGGTGTTTATGGGTCCAAACGAAAATATGTGCTTTTCTCTTATTCTGTTTAATCCACTTCTTCATGCACTTCCATCCAATGGTGACTGAGGCTTGCTGTGATGGCATGATGGGATGTCCTGTACAATTTTTGGCAGAGCAGAACAGAACACGATATGCATAGATAGTTGGGCCCGCACCTCAAAGTAGCCCTCCTACTTTGCAGTCCACCAACTGAGAGAAAGCTGGATGGCTGTCTTGCCGTACCCACTAAATCTTGACAGGGTTGTAGTGTAGGTGATTTTAGGACGTGTTGTTTGAAAACTAAAAGCATCAACTTCAAATGGGTTATTTCCAGATAAATGTCCAACTTTAACTTGCATACAATTTAAATGCGTTGTTGCTTTTATCAGCTTTTAGAGGGATGCTCCACTGCTTTGTGAGAGTACCTATACTGCCCACGGACACAACATGTTTTATTACTTCCATATTCTTTAATTATTTTGCAGAGCAACCTTTAATTTTTGGAAAAGGGCATAATTTTTATCCTCGGGGGCTCTGTGCTCTATAATCAAAGTCATTATGACCATGAGTCACACTGAATCTGGCCATCAAGCTGAACATTCATACCTGGACTCCTAAGAATCATTAATGACACTGTTGCCTTTTATAAATGATAGTGTTCAGCTGACATAAAGCCATTTCATGGGCACTTATCCAAAAATGGCCTGTTTGGTATGAAAGGTAATAATATCTGACATACATTTATTAGAATAGTTTTTTTCCCCTTTATTTATTGTGAAGGGAAATTACTGTCACTATACTTGAAGGTGTCAGTGGAGTTTTATACTGCTAATGGGAAATATCAATTCCTTTTCACTGAAGTCGAACTTCTGTTTGGTTTACATTACATAAAGCATTTGGAGGGGTTTAAGACATGCTCACAAAGAGAAAAACAATTTACTCCTAAAACTCATTGCAGCCAAGTTGCACCATTGTTTGTGAAAAACCAATGCACACTCTTTGGGCACACGATGCATCACTGTCCTGTGGCCGCGATACAGCACCATGCCAGCCAAACTGCCCACACACTTCTCAGCCAAATGACTCGCCGGTCTCTGATTGTCAGCAGCCGTCGCAATGATAATTCATTCCTGCTCACCCTGACCCCCTCCCCCAACATATTGTCCGTCCAACCGACAAACCAAAGAAGTGAGCTGGGTTGAACAATGAGATCCATCATGTTCCGTGTGAATGGCTGTGTGCTGAACATGACAGAACTCGTCCCGGCTGGGCGCGTCACACACACAGGCCTTCCTGGGGAGATTTCAAACTTCGCACTTTTCCATTAAACAGAAAGCATTTTTTACTGGAATGTGTTCACACAGGCAGGCATACGTCATCACGCAGGCTGTCAATCGTCCACCACTTGAGAGCAAATAACCCAGAAGGCTATTCCACACAGTCAGACTGGGACAGAGAAAACAGAGCAAAAATATAGTGACCGTCTGGTCTGAGTATACAACCTGGAAATATGTTTTTGGGGAAATGGATGAGTACTCTTGCTGTACACCATACTGTCTGCAGGATCCTACAAATAGCAGTCTGAACAACTTGTATTTGTTTATATGTTTATGTCTGTTTGTTTGCACAGTAATACAAGATGGTGACTTGGGCTACGGGCATTATTTGGCGCTCTGTAGTTGAATTACCTGGGCTCACATGACAGCCACATGTGATGTTTTCCAGGTTTATGTGGATAGATTACAACATAAATTTGGCCTTGATCTGTCTGCAGCACAGCCAGAGAGAAATAACAGTGACTTCCCAGCATATACCTGCCTACACACACAGTGTGTTGCAATGCTGCTGTCATAGGTTATGCCTATGAAATATAAGCCAGAGTACATGCCTTGCCCACACACTGACCTCTAAGAACAAGGGTATCAGTGGGTTCACTATACAATAGGGAGGATCCTCTTTTATTAACGTTCCAATAGATTTGAATTGTTTTTTCTGTAATTGTGCTAAAGCCACTTTAAAAGGCAACAGTGAAATGGCAACGACTTATAATACGTTTACATAATGTACCATTTTGCCTTATGTGTATAATTGCATTATATTGCATGTTTTAAAAGTCTACTTTGTCTAGTTATGTGCCTCAACATTCACATTCAAACAGAATTATTCCCAACCCAGAACTCATGCTCTGTTAGATGAAAAGTGTACACAAGCTGGATGAGAAGACAAAAAAAGGAAATAATAAAAAGCACTAGTAATTTTCTGTAGTGGGCTACAAATTTCAATACGAAAATAACACAAATTTCACGATCATTTAAAAAAATCTTTGTTGATTGATTTATTGTAAAGAATGTGTAAAACCGGCTCATGGTTCATTATATTACATTATCAGTTTCAACTTTAAAATCATTCTTTTGATCTTCTTAAGAGTTCAAAACAACCAGTAAGACCTTATGACCAAAAGCACTTAATTCCACAGAGAATTACTTAAATGGACCTCACCTTTTTCATGAAAGAATCTCAGAGATAAAGCGTCTTTGTTCATTCATTGCCTGCCTCTGTGTCCTCTCTCCATCATATCACTCTCCTCGAGGGGTTCTCTGTAGAGGTATCTTTATTCATTCAGGTTTGGCACCAAGTCAATGTCACCTGTCCTTTGTCATTTCAAATGCTAAACAAAATATCAAATCTGCCATTATAACTATACAACTTCACCAATTCTCTTCATTTACATGAAGCCTAAGATAACACATGGAAACACAACATTATCTAGGAAACCAAGCTTGACACTGCATTCCCTGAAGAGTGATTTGCCTGGGTTAATGGATAGGCTGATTGCCTAATGAGCACAGGGTGAGAACCACAATTCCCAGTTCCACCGTACGATCCTTAATCTTGTAGTATGTAAATGACAGACATAGGGAGAAGCAGGGATTGGTGAAGAATCGTGTTGTTGGGAGTCAGCCAGTAGTAAAATTTTTACTTGGCAGTTAAAATGTAAGCCCTTCTACCTTACCCTTTCACATTATCAAGAGTGTGCGCACACACGCACGCACACAGAAATTTAATGGCTGCATTATTCCACCGTACCCTTTTACTCTACATAAAAAAGCAGGCATACATTACAGAAGATACTAGAGGAAAAATGATTACTAATCATTTTATTGAAGTCTTGTAGGGCTTAGCAACACAGGTGAACAGTGTGTATTAATGTCTTGTATTTCCATAGTGTATTGAAATAGCTTACATTGCAAATCACAAAAAAATACTGGCCAGCATAGAAAGGGCAGAAAGTCATCTTTGATATAGCTACAGTAGCAGTTACAGCCAACATCATTGCTTGGACTGAATGTTAAAGAGCATGGCACAGAAATCAATCCAGCTGTCATTCCTATGTGGCTAGGCAGGAATGTCCTGGGGACTTTTATTTTGTATTAACTTCCTATCTTGTTTTCCCAAAGCTATCATTCCAAATAAAATTTGGTCTATGTCTCAAGGCGATGGCCATTGATCCACATTGGAAGCCACTGCCATAAGCACAATACTTTTTGAGACCACATTGATGAGCACAAAAATACACATACTTCCAAAGAGAGGATAGCTTAGTGGTAAGAGTCATGGCCTTGTTGCCCTGTCTATTGTACCTGTAGGCATCCTTGAGCAAGATGCCAACCCCTACTCGCAAAATATTTTTTTGCCGATAGGGGTTGGCAAATAGCAAATTGCAAATAGCATCAGCTAAACTACCTTACTGTAACTGTAAAAGTTATTTTAGAAAACTCTATGCTTCAATGTATATGTATCCAAAAGGCTTTCAAATAAGAGCATGTTGATGGTTCTCTGTCCCTACTCATCTATTAGGAAAATATACAAGGAAATACAGCATTCTAGACAGAGCTTTAATCTCTCAACATTAGAGAGGGACACAATGTGATTAATAAAGGGCCTGGAAGTGACAGGACAGTTTCCTGTGCCAGCAAAAGTCAAGGGAAAACTTTTGAAAGACATGAATCGCAGTCACTGCTGCTGCATAAACATAGACCTGGAAGGAACTATCATTATAGGACATTTTCATTAGAATATGAAAGCAGCTTTCTATGTTCCACAAAATAGAAAAACTTTAATGGCATTTAATGTGAAGGATACTGCCACGCCACACATGCGGAAGGAATTACCAAATTGTAAATTGTTTGCGTGTTGATAGTGATAGGGTTTAAGATACAATACTGTATATAAAACATGCATGCAGATTCTTTCAGTTGAGTATTCACATTGCTGCCACCTTATTTCCATTTTGTATATCACTGTCTGTACTTTTTTTTAAGTGCTCATGGCATCACTATTTAAACTCTGTTCTCAAAAGGAACTTAGTAAATGAATGGCTGGACCATACCATCGATTAAACAGCACAGCCCTCTGCCTATGATTCATAGGTTGGGCGCGTGCACTCAGCCACATAATCTCTCTTTTTCATTTCAGCACCTCCAGAATTGACTTCCAAACACAAATAATTACGGCAGCAGCAAAACTCTGCAACCCCTCCACTATCTAATACAAAACGTGTTGATCATTTGGCTTATTCGTAATATTGCACAGCCCTGAAGCATGTCGTCCAGATAATTGTTTTACGGCATACTAAATAGCAATATATTGACTTTGTAGAGCCATATATTAAGAGACAATGAAATTAAATTCTTAAAAGACACTGTCTTCTTCTAAGATTTTCTCATTATATCAGTGCAATTAGATTGGAGGACAATAACAAATATAAGACCTACACTATGGATACCATGACTAAAAACAGTACAGTAACTCTAGATTCCTATGTGTACACGCATCTTGGCTATACTCTCAATTCAATGCTGAGTGAAATCTCACCCACTCAATGAGCTCAGTTTCGTTTTGAATCACAAAGGGGTTTACTCCGGCTACAGAATAAATTGCAATATCATAGAATACTGCAAAGGTTATCAATTTGAAAATATAATTTTAATTAGATTGCTTGGTAAGTTGTTTACAAAGTTCATTCTTTCCACATTCCTTCCTTCCTCGACATGAATACTATTATGTGAGATGTTACTCATGGCAAGTATTTCCAAGACCTCCCTATGCGTAGTAGCAAATGAAATGACATGAATCGAAGCTGTTTGAGAACCTTCCACCCCAATCATGCCGCCATTGTTAAAATACATTAATCACACTCGCCTATATTAAATGAAATCCATTTTAACACCTCTGGTCGCACAAATAATTTGTGTAGTCTGCTTGAAAGAGTTAGGAGTCAAAGAAGGTATAATTAGAGGGGATGATTTTGAAACCTAATACCAGATGTAATTAAAGAAAATTAATAAGGTGTCGGCCTGCTTTCACTGGCTGCTGCCCCTGATGATTAATCACTGTGTGCACTAATTTCATTTGTGACAAGGAGAGGGATGACCTGGTAAGTCGGTTAGGAGAGACAGACTTGACAGCATATGACATTAATAAACGTGAATAGGAGAGGTTTAGGACTAAACAGGAAATCCACTCTGCAGAGAGAGCAGGTTAAGAGAGACACTTTAAGGATAGGATGTCTCCTGACTGGAGGCAGGGGGATGGAGGAGTGGTTTGGGGCCCCAAGGTTTTGGTTCCTTAGGGTGGGCGGGGGCGGGGTCTTGGATATTTGGGCTCGGTTCT
>JAODUG010000020.1:2163504-2175632 GCA_027564795.1 Aphredoderus sayanus | reverse complement strand
AGAGAGAGAGAGAGAGAGAGAGGGAGGGAGAGAGAGGGAGAGAGAGAGAGAGAGATAACGGCTCTGCTCTCAATAACACCTTGACCAGGGGGAGGAGGGGGAGACATGGAGTCAGTGAGCCGGTGGTGGATGCACACAGCACCTAATAAACAGGAAGCCACTGACAAGGAAATAGCACACACAGGCGTATAACCCCAGCCCAGTCCTTTCTCATTCGACAAGCGGTGACTGAACGTGTCCATTACGGCACAGTGTCACCTTCTTATGAGTCTCTGTCAGTGCGAGGCGCCAGGTAAATTACAGGAGCCGTAACCGCTGCTCTGTCACCGGGCCGCCACCCTCCATTTATTACCATGCCAACAGGCGGGGTGGGTGTGGTGGAACCCGCCCCCCACGTCAGGTGGCCAGATCGATCAATTTGACAGGCACATTTCAGATCTCCGAATCCATCACACTAACAAGGTGCGGGCGGCGGCTGGCGATATCCGGAGGACTCTGGTTCCGGATGAGTCAGGAAAACGGGCCGCCGTGTAACCTTTGTTGTCCTGCGTAACTCCAGGAAGTGCAACTTCTAGCTTGTCTAATATTATTTGTGTAATACTTTATTGTGTGGGCTAATACAGCATATCAAGGTGAACTGTCTGATATCAGTTGACTGAAATGTAAATATGGCATATTTATTATAGTCAAAAAGCAATGCAGACAGAGTAGTCATTTATTGTGCCATCTGCATATAGAACAGTATTGGGCACGTTTCAAGCAATATCTAGTCACTTTTAAATAGAAATATATGGCCAGTTCACTGCTATTCATCACTGATTATGTAGCAGTAATAATTCCTATATGGACCTATACTGCTCATGCACTGAAGCCTGGTGTAACCAGAGCCAAACTTAACTTTGTGAATAGGGTCTGGACCTGGTCTGGACACTCCAATGGGTGTGTTGTTGCCTCCTACCGCTTTTGAAACAATTTGCCATTTAACCAATCAGCATTGCTACAAATGTTTGTATCGATTGATCTAGCCACTACCACCATTTCGAAACATGCATGGCTTCAGCGTCATCGCTGGGCAGATAACCGGAAAGTTCACTTCTGTTAAACTTTTAGCATTAGACAGAGCACTTTACTGTGAACCCAGCGTGAGAGAAGCACTATGAACATGATGAAATGAAGGCAGCGCTTAACGCAGATGTGGTTGGAACCGAGGGAGCGACCGCAAGAGGAGGTGTGAGATGATAAGACTGGGAGGAACTGATAGAGAGGAATAAACCATGTCGTGAAAGAAAATGATTAGAAACAGTAATCACCCGTTGGAGGCCGATAAACCAAGCCGCCGTTAATTACAAGCGTGCAACTCGTGGGGATATGGTTGGATTAGGTTCTCTTTCTGCTCCAAGTCTCTCCTTTCATACTAATTTGCCTCTTTTTCTCATTCTATATTGTTTCTGGCTTACCTTACTATAGCTATACTGTACAATGTCTTGTCTCAAACGAACTTGGTCACAGCACCTTTTGTCAGAACCAGAGGTGTGCTGTGGAGAGAGGAAAATGAACCAGGGGAGTCAGAGATTGAGAGACAAAACAGGGGATGGGATATTAGCTATTTTTGAGTGATCTAGGCTTTTTGGGGGGCATCTGGGAGATGTGAGATGGGTGGTGGTCCATAAACAAAGAGCTGACAGCCTACCTATCACCCCGACAGGTCTGGCTGGCGCAGCCTAGATAAAGCCGGGGTGCTGCCTCTTGTATCAACATCATTCATCATCCATCTTCGCCTGCCTTCTTACCCGCCCTCCCATCAGCCCCTGCACGCCCTACACCTGTCCCCGTGGCAACTGAATGTGTCTGTGCCTTTCAATTGATATTTCCCCACACTCACTTAATAATGATAATAATAATCCAATTTATTTGTATAGCATCTTTCATGAATTGCAGCTCAAAGTGCTTTACAAAAGAGATTACATATAAAAACAGGGAAAATATGTCAGAAAATTACTCTTAAATACATAATGGCCTCTTTCGACACATACTTTTGTACTTCAAACCTGGTGTTTCTTAGAAGATTGTTTCCCATGAGTCTTTGAGGTTACTGTCCATCCCAGCACTAGTCACTTGATCATGTCTTTTATTGTGGTGTGGGTTTCTTTGGGGCTTCTGTGTTCAAATTA
Source organism: Aphredoderus sayanus (assembly GCA_027564795.1). Classification (NCBI taxonomy): domain Eukaryota; kingdom Metazoa; phylum Chordata; class Actinopteri; order Percopsiformes; family Aphredoderidae; genus Aphredoderus; species Aphredoderus sayanus. The sequence continues at coordinate 2,173,461 of JAODUG010000020.1, read as the reverse complement.
TGCCTCAAAAATGCAATTTTAGAATCTTGGAGGGACGGCCATTAATCATTCAATGTGTCCTTCATCCTCTTTGCCCATGTGTGGCATGCTACTCATTTTGTAATGCAGGAGGTGACAATGGAAATGAATGGCATCTTTGTTCTGTGGGTTTTTAAAAATATGAGGAATTCTCACTTCATACAGTATATTCAAATCAAACAAAGCAAGGGTCTTTGATGAGGTTTTCCAAAATAGCGTTTTCCAAAACTAGGCCTGACAAAATATTAAACAGTGAATTAGCGAATTGTAGCCCCATAAAGTGACCCTTCAGGCCACCATTGTTACCTTGTCAGTTTGGTTTTGTTTGAGCATCTCCTCCTTTTCTTTGTTGCGCATGGGGGAAAAGAAATTATGCAAATTGAGATTGGCACTCTGAAGAAACAATGTTGACATCTCCCATCCTCACTGCCCCCTAAACACACACACATCATGGACACACCATTCAGCAGGCTCTCTTTTGGCCCAGTTTGGTGGGTCTGTCTCTTTTGGCTGTCTCTCAAGCACACTTTAACAATTGCACCTATATGGCCTGGGCCCCATCCAGTTTGGCTTGTTTGAGTCAGACTGGACAGGCAGTGAGACAGAGAGACAAAATGCTGTCAGCTATTGTCATAAACAGTGTTGGGCTCCGTGACTTTCAAAGGAAAGAGAATAATGGAAACAAAAGTTAAAGATAAGGCTTAAATGTGTGCGAACACGCTTTGATTCAAGAAACACACACACACACACACACACACACACACACGCAATCATGCTAAGTTTTTCAAGAGTCGTTTCTTGGTTTTTACATAGGCAGTTAAGGGCTCATGAATGTGAAAATTGATTATTGCAATACAGCAGAATGAACATAAATGTATCTGCAGGCAGTGAGAATGAAACATGTGTGACTATTGGCAGCCTGATGCAAACAGAGCGTTCCATGATTCAGGATTGATGAAGAACCTCAGCTTAACCAATCAGAGATATACTCAGAGCAGGACACGAAGACCTAAGAGAGCAAGCAGGCATTTAGGGAAATTGTGAACTAGAGGAGGAATTAAAGGGAATAAATTGGAGAACGGGCTATCACTTTTGTGGTATAATGAACAAGTATGGATATCAAAGTGTCCCTCATTCACATGGGCCCGAGGGTCTCTGTTCTCACCCTAGCTGAACAAATGAAAGGCAGCGCAGCCGCAGAGGATAATGATTGTCCATTAGGCTGTTCATAAACCCTGCTTCCTGTTGTGGCTTTGGGGAAGTGGAGTTGTGAGCAATGGGAACCCATCACGTGACCCCAGTGCAACCTTTGAATCCCGCCAGCAAGTCCCATAATGGCCCAGACACAACTGCCTGTGTATCCGCTGGGTCATACATAGACTCAGGGTTCATCAGGAGGTTCGAGGGCTCTGTCCAGATCTGGGAGATACTGTAGACAGAAAGGACTAAATAGTTTGAAATTGTTAAAAAATGAACAGTATTTGTTTCTTCAGTTTTCGTGGCCCTTTGTTCATATTCCAGAAGGTGAAACGTTCTAATATTAGGGTGGGTTTTGCAACTTGCTTCTTTTCAGGAGTGAGTAAGCATCTTTCCTTTAAGGCCTACAGTAAGGCTTGTGGATGGGAGGCCCATTACCCGCAGGTTTTCTGCTGGGTCACCGGGTGTGCAGACCCCTGCGCTCACAACCATAGCCATGAGTCGCTGTGAGTCAGCTTTTGAGACCAACACCACCCCTCTGATGTCCGACGTTGACAGATCAAACCGTTTTGATGACTCGCTATGTGCCTTGGCTGACACGGCAGGATATGGCGTCAGCAGTTTAGGGCTGAGAGCGTTTGTAGTATACGTGAATGAGAACGATAGAAGGGGGAGGTGAAGGGGGGCAAGGGTGCGTCATAGTGGTTCTGAGGAATGTACTGTTTTGAAGGTCGTGTGAAACACCCCTGGCACTCAGAATAACCTCCTGGACTGCTATCACGACATGACCTGGAAGTGGTAAGGTCAGCTGTCGGGGGGGGCAAAAGGCTTGTCTCTGTTGACGGCAACCTTTCCCAATCTGTATACAACTCCTCAATCCCCTGGGAACAGGCTACTCCCTAGCTGTACCACGTGAAGGGAGCTGACAGCACAGGAAAACAAAAAGAGCACAAAAGAGGGCCATTGTGGGCAGTGCTGTTATATTAAGTAGTCTTACTGCAGTACAGTGAGTTGTAAAACATTTATTTTTAAATACTAAACCTTTTTCCCAGGAAGTGCTTGGTGGACTAATCGAAACCACATCTGCATGTATCTTGCTGATCAAACCCCCTCTGGTTTGTAATTCTGAATCCTGGCCAAACAGGGAAGGTGTCCCTGGCCTGAACCATACATGTACCTCATATCAGTGTTTTGGGATTGTACATGTGCGGGAGGAGGTGGGGGGTCGATAGATGTAAAAGTCACAAAGTTCGAGTTGCATGTTAAACAAACAAGGAGGCCTTTTGAACGACCGCAGCCTGAGGTTTGCGTAAGTTAAGCAAATTAGTGTACATTTGCAGAAGTAACTTAATTTTAAGAGAAAACAAATGGCGGAATTTTAATTGGGCACAATAGCAGTTGTCGCCAGGCGGAATGGGGAAAATGAGGCGAGACCGATGGAAACACTAATGGTTTGTGCAGCTTGTGTCGTTGCTGTCCCTTTTCTTAAGGAGCGCACTGTGAAGTGGTGGAAAGGACAGAAGATTTATATCAGTATTTTGTTTCTGCTGCCCGTGTTTCATCTCATTTTGCCCTTAATGTGCATTAAATATACAGTATTATTAGTTATTACCTAATAAGGATAAAGGTCTTAAACCATTGATTATGTTAAAGTTAAAATATATTCAGGGACTTTATGTGTGTGTGTGTGTGTGTGTGTGTGTGTGTGTGTGTGTGTTTCTGCATGCTATGTGCTGTTTTATTCAAGTTGTCTAGAGCCTATACAATAGGAGAGGACTTGTTTAAACAATCCTCCAGATGCCAAACATTTTAGCAAGTTCAAGTCAACACAACTTCTGTGTTTGTGTGTGTGCGTGTGTGTGTGTGTGTGTGTGTAGGTGTAGGTGTGTGTGTACGTGTGTGCGTGTGCTCACGCAAAACTGTTTGTGTGTTAATGCGTGTCTTAACATACATATGCAACCCCTTATAAACAGTGTTTTATGAAAACAGTGGCAGAGCTCCCATCAGATAAAGCCACAGAATAGGGGAAGGAGACAGTCTCATGAGGGTGGGAGAGAGAGAGAAGGCAGTGCAGGTTTAATGGGGGAAAGGGGGAAATGTGAGAAACAAGAAAGTAACCGAAAAAGCCAAGGAACTGTCTGATTTTATTAAAAAAAAGCACTTTCTTTCATATTGATGCTAAAAAACATTGAAGCATTTTTTCCTGCAACCCTCCAGAAAGCCTTTCAAAGATTATTTGGGTAAAATCAGCTATATCTTCCCTCCCATATGTACTGTAATTATTAAGTGGTATCAGGTGTTCACCCTAGTCCGGAGTGTATGTGTTTGTTTATATACAGTATCTGATTATAAGCCGCAGCATGTTGTTGGTCACTTTGTCATTGCTATTGTAATCTCCTGGCTGCTAGCTACAGTATGCCTTCTATACCAATTCAACCTGGGAGACCAGGTCTGATATAGAACAATACAATTCAACCACTTGGCCTAGTCCCTTTAGCCGTCCATCTCCCCATCTTTTATCTCTTTATCTTTGTCTTTCTTGCTCTCTCTTAATTCTCATGAGCCGAGAGAAACATATCTACAGTCCCCACCGAGGTTTGATGTGCCTTGCTTTTTTAACTTCCTCAGCATTTCTTCTCAACATAGCATGATTTCCCTCTGTTTTTGAAGATTGAGGAAGCACCGTGGTGTTGACTCAACTACTGCACTGCCCTAGATCAGCTAAATCTCTCATTCTGAACACCCCCCGCCAAAGTCTGTCACTCCGGGAGACAAATGTGCATCGCCGACTTCGTTCCCCCCTCTCCCTGTGCCCAGTGGCTCCCTGAAACTCAGTTCCCCTCGCCTTTGAAGTGCTGCGTGCAGAATGGAGATTCTTTGCATGGTAAATTCACCCTGTTGCCCGCAGCGTATCCATTACACAAGTTTAAAGAATGCTGGGAAGTCGTTTTGGAAGGGCCCTTTTTTCTCACTTCACAACCAATTTCTCTGTGTTTTGAACTTGGGCAGTCATGAGCCATGTAATCTGTAAATTGGGCCCTTTTCTCGGAGCTTGCGCTACACCAACGAGCACCGTTTGATGTGCAATTATTTTGCTCATTACAAGTTAATTTTATTGTTATAGTTTGCAAATGTTTCTCGGGGTCATGATGTTAAAAGTTTCTCAAGAAATGCGAAAGAGGGAGAATTAGCAAATCGAGTGAGCGTCATGACGAAATGGAAAGCTCATTTGAGACGCCATAACTGACTCGATATCTGTTCACTTTCAACCCCTTTAGAAAGAACCTGCTGGGTGGTTTGAATAGCTAAGGAGAAGGTGATCTGGGATTTAATGTGGAAAAGGGATCTGAGGCCCCTTTATCTGCTGTAAAGGGTTGGGGGAAAATGGAGATTTGTCGTGTTTGTTAGAATGGAACCATAATCTCCTTCTCTGGGAAATTTTAGCAGCATGGGATAATATATTTCCACAGTTTAGGCTTTTGTCATTCCTGTATCCATACAGCTTTTAGCAACCTTGTGATATTTGTTTGCAGACACAGTAGATTTCAGAAGGGAAAGTAAAATCTGTTTTCTTGCCATAAATATAGGATTTGGATGCATGGCTAATCTCCTCACTGTAAAAGATCAACATATCAATTATGTCTGGCTCACCAACAAAGCAAATGTTTTTGAAGCTTATAAAAGCAATTTTACGTTAGAGATTTGCTCTGCAATTTAATGTTAATCATCTTATTCATTTTTGTTTGACGAGATGGATTATACTGTCATCTTTTAGCATAGTATCAATTAAATCAATTGATATAAATTAAACAAGATTATTTGCTGTTTTCGCAACATCTGTCAAGATGTTTTGTTTGGAACGAACACAGCTCGCTTAATAATATTGTTGCTTATGCTTATGTTTGATCCAGTTGTTTTGTTCAAATACATTTTTAATTACCCTTTAGCTGTGAGACGGCGCAAGCAAACACCTGCACGTGCCCAAATTGTTTTTCGACGTCTCCTTTTCATCTGAGAGAGAGATAGTGCCTTTTACCTCTCTTTCATATTCCCCTGTGTCATGGTCACGAGGCAAATTCTTTTGGACTGTGTTCTTTAATACCATCAACGCTAAATAAACTTTGTTGACGACAATAGCTGCTGGCAAAGCGCCTTCCTTGGCAAAAGAAGGCCAACAGGTTCAAAGGCAATGCATCACTCACTTCTCATTCTTCATTATTCATCCCTCTGTCTTTACACATCCCCTGTTTTTTTTTTTGTTTTTTTTTCCTTTGCTCCCTTTTGCTGTTCTTTGTCTGTTAAACTGCTACATGGTTTGGATACAGACGCTTATTAACTGTTGAGTTTAATTAAAAAAGGCCATTCATATGAAAATGGGCGACTGATAGCGAGTGCTGTCCCCAGTAGCTTCCTCCTGCTACTTTTAATTAGACACCGTCTTGATTGACATCAAGCCTACTAGCTGGCTGAAACTGCTCGCGCGAGCGGGCGTGCGTGTGTGTGTGTGTGTGTGTGTGTGTGTGTGTTCCTGTGCGAGGAAGAGGGTGCATGTGTGTGTCCATGGGTGTGTTAGGGCCATTCCTACACAATCACACACACATACCATGACCAAGGCACTAAGGTCAGCGAAGCATTAAAGCGGGAGACTGTACATCAAAGATCACTTTGTCGTCATGAGCTAATTATGTGCACAGTGGCACACAGCCTGGCTGCCCACCTTGTCACTCACGGCTACAATGAACAGTAAGCTAGCAGTCATGAACAAGGTCTGTACTAGTACCTGTCTTACTGCCTCTGCTCTGGAACATTACGGACCTTGGCGTGTGTGTGTGTCGCGCGTGTACACACATTGACACCTGAGCACACTGCTTATAGTGCAGGAGACACTTGCCCACAGTATATCTCCACGTTTGTCCTTTATTCCCATATTCTCTTTCTATTTCTGCCACTCCCTCGCTCTCTGCCTCTCCTTTTTCCCCGTTAGGAGAGAGAGGGAGCGCTCATCTGTTTCCAGTGCACGTATCGCCTCTCACCACCTTATTATTATGCTGTCAGCGGCACGTGCCTGGCTGATAGATGTTCCTCTCAACTGTTTACTACAAGCAGATGATTTAACTAAGGCGCTGTGTTCAACTTGACCTCTCCTCTTTTCTATCTTCTTTTAAACCAAGATGACTTCATCCGTTGTTTACGACGACTCCATTTTACAGGAGCGGGCAAGGGAATGAGGCAGTTATTATGTTGATGGTGACAGAGTTTGTGTCTGTGTCGGGTCCCTTGCTGTGTTTTTCTATTGTCTCTATTATCATGCGTTAGAAATGCCAAGATGGTTTTCCAACACCCTCTTTGTGTGTTATTAAAGGCCATGACAGGGTTCTGTTGAGCCGACACTGGGTCCCTGTAAACACGTATGCACATTATGTCTGTTTGCATTTACATGTGGGTGTGTTTTGTACAATCGTGCCAAGGGGTTAATTTATTGGATAAAATAATATTGTGGCTTTTGCAGTACATTATTCCCATTTGATGTATTTCAGAAGGAAAAGAAACCTAGATTTCTGCTCTGATATTTTTAATGCGTTAACACCACAGAATACAAGTCAAGTAAAATTTCACTATTAATGTATCCTGAATGGTGGCTGACTATAGCCCAGAGTAGCAGCCTGTTTCCTGTTAAAAGCTAAATAAGGCCCACCTCCACACAGAATCCAGTCTCCAGCAGAAATGGCCCATCAGAAGTCACTGCTCTGTAAAGTTGTGTTCTTTTCCTCGTGTTTTGTTTTGATTTGCCGGACGTTTGGGAATGATTTGGTAGACGGGCCTGACGGCGGCAGGGATACCGGAGAGAGACGTGCGCCGTGGACCTGAAATGTTTTTCCAATTACCGCTTTCATTATGGGTTTGTCATCCGATGTTTAGACGCACGGCGGCATGCATTTCATGCCATGACAGGGGGGCCGCTTGTTGTTTTTTCATCTCATCTGATTTCCTGTTGAGGCTAATGCAGGACAGAGCCGGGAGGCAGCAAGCAATAGGGGGCGCTCTTACATAAAAACACACATCAGTTGAAAGCAAAGTCTATCAACGGTTTTTATCCTAATCGTTTCATTTCAGGGTCTTTTAAGTACAATTGTATTTCCGCTCCCACACTAAAGAAATTTACATTTTCCACATCTCCATTTATAGCCTACATTTTAATTTGCTTTGTGTTTGATTGTATTTCAACCACCTCAGAGATAAACAGATTACTTCAGGTTGCCAGCCTTGCTCTGTAGTGGACCTGTGTCAGTTAAAATGTCCACAGGCCACTCAATTTTGTTACTCTGTTGTTACACAGTGTTCTTTCCTTCCTTTCAAACAGATTAAATCACTTGTGTTACTCAGTAAATGCTTCAAGCAGTAAGCCAGGATGGAGCCCAACAAAAGAGCCTAACATGGTTTGAAAGGGGCGAGACAGAGACCCAGAGACAGGCAGGACCGTGTTGATGTAACATTCACTGTGGCAACCCTTCTGAATTAACACCATTAGCCTGCGTGAACGTCCAGATGCCTCACTTGAGCCTGTGAGGTGAGTTACCTGGGTTGAGCTACCTGGCCTCCAAATACACCCCCCACCCCCAGGATACAGTGTTTCAGCCAGACCCTGTGTCCAGCCTTCTCCACAGCACTTAGCAGTGATTAACCCTGGGCTCGGCCGGCCCACCTGCCATCTGACTACTATTACAGCTCTCCTTATCTGTCTCTCCATCTTCCTACAATAGGGCCTGGGCTTGAGCTATAGGCCGGGGCATCGGGGCCAGGCAGGGCCGCCTGGCCTATTTAATAATAAATCATTAGCTAAATACTTTTGTCCATTTGTGTCATGTTACATGTACTTCAATTTTCTGCTCTGTCTCTGTCCGCCGGACCGCCTCCATCCATTTCTCGACAGCCTGACAGTCACTTTCTGTGTGCCGGGCTTGACCCCTGTTGCTTCTGTCTTTCACTTTCCCTGCCTGCTCTCTCCTACAGTACATGGCTGTGTTTGAACCTTTCTTCTAGCTGCCGTTTACCGTGTCTCGGAAATGTTAATAGGATACGGCTTTTGGAGTTTTCTTTTATATTAACATTTCAATACAATATCTAAACTTCCTGAACATACGTGAATTCTGTAGTTTGAGTTGAGAATTGCACTTTTAAATATTTGTTTTAACTGACTGAAAGTGATCTTCAATGGATTTCAATGTTGAATTGATATATATTTGCTGAAGTGGCATTGTATCCCCAATAGTATAATATACTATTATAAATTAATTTGGTTTGTTACTAAATTAGCCTTTTTCCTTTTGTAATTGCCTCTGTGTCCATATCAAACATTTTACCAGCCTTGATGGTCGGCTCACTGTCAGAGTGAACACAGAGGTATCAATGCCCTCGCAGAGGATTTATGTCAGGGACATTTCACAACTCAAACACGCTCACATGCATGCTCATGACACAAACACATGCAGTCTGGACAGCACGGAGGAGATAAGTCTTTGTGTTCATCTAACTTGTATAAAGTGATTACGGACATACTCAGCCCTCCATATTTAGACTTCTTGACGCCCCCCTTCGTCAGTCTGCCCCCTGGTCCCACAGTTGTAATCTAATTTTACGCTGACAGAGGCTGTGGAGATCCTTGGGTCACGGTGCGAGCCTCCCCCCCCCCCAAGCGACCTTACCCTCTTAACTCGGGAGTCGCCGTGCAGGAGACAGCTCGCATTAGCTCCGTCTACAGCTAGCTAGCTAACCCAACTCAATTCCCTTTTAAAGCCGTGCCACCTCGCCTCCCCAATCACAGGGAGAGAGCATGAGATTATAGAGCGGATGGCAGAAAGGCTTTATTATCAACCCTGGGCACCGTACAGTGGCTGTCAGAGACCTCCCCCCCCCCCCCACCTTCGCACCACTGTACGTTGTGTGTGGATCGGTTTAAAGCCGTCCAGCAGGGTTATATAGTGAGCTGGCACGGTTGGCCCCCCCGCTCGAGCTCTGAGACGCAGCAGGCCACACCTGGAGGGGCCGTGTTCCTCGTTGACCTTAAGAGTGAGAATGCCCCGGCTCCCCCACCGCGCTTCACAAATACATCACTCTGCCTGTCAACACATGCCGTGCGGACCCCGCTACTGTTCTCTACTGCCGCTCACACACACCGGACACAGGGGCATGTTTGTGCTGCTGCTTCTTCTACTTCTTCTTCTTCTTCTTCTTCTTTGTTAACAGCGCAGGGGTTTAATCCAGTTTATATCCATATGAATGTCTGTTAGTGATGACCTTTTATATACTTTTAAATGCAGATAATGTAGTTATTAAGTTAACCAGGCCAATAAAGTCAGGCATTTGTTAAACTTGACACTTTGTAGATTAATTGTGTAGAACCTCTTTTCTAGGTAGAATTATATTTGGTTTATATATTTTAAATATTATCGATTTTGTAACAACAGTCCTAACCAAAAACCACCAAAAATATAAATACTTAAATAAAAACTGGCATATACAGTATGGCATCTTTGTTTCTGTTCTCAGCCAACCATGAGCTTAGCTCAGTTACTGTATTTAGACACCCATGATATTGTTTCTCTCTTTCTCTCTACACCTTGTATTGTAGTATTGTAGTGCTCTCTCTCTCCCTCTCCCTCTTTCTCTCTCCCTCTCTCTCTCTCTCTCTCTCTCTCTCTCTCTCTCCCTCTCTGTCTCTCTCTCTCTCTCTCTCTCACTCTC
>JAODUG010000020.1:2117440-2145046 GCA_027564795.1 Aphredoderus sayanus | reverse complement strand
TCATATGGATGATTCCCATACACCTAAATCAATCATGGGAAATGGGAAATGGGAAACATCTTGTTGTATGGGTGTGTGTGTGCCTGTGCATGTTTGTCTGTGTGTGTGAATGTACTAAAGACTTTGATTGTCTTTACAATTTTGCCATCTTTCCCTAAAGAGAAAATAATAGGAAGTGGTAGTTTGTGTAATATGGTATCATTGTTTTCATGCAATGATACCAGAGATTGTCAGAGTATCTCCATGTAGATTAAAAGCACATAATTTTCAAAGCAGGCATATTTATTTTGTGTCCTAATGCCATAAAATAATGCATTTAAGAGAAACTAATTTCAGCCGAGGTTGTGAGGTTGTATTGTTTTGAATTGAATTGAGGAAGGCTTTTGGACGGAGCACACATGCACATATTCATGCCTGTGTAAGCCCATATCCTGTCTGCCCTCAAATTGTACTTTACTAAATGTTAAAATATAACAAAAAAGGCAATTCATTTAACCTAACAGAAAAAACCTTGCAAACCTATCAGAGAAGTTGTTTCTAACTGACTTGTTGCAAGTGTCTTCTCTCGGAGAGGTCATTGTATTCTGCTTTGTCAAAATGAAAAAAAAAATAGAAGGGTTTTCAATATTGCAGCGATGTGCTCCCAAGGTCGTAGAGGATTCCTTCAGGGGTTCTGACTCAGCCAGTGAAATAATGTTGCTGCAAACACTGACAGTATTATTGGTCTTAGCCTGCAGACAACCTTCCACAAACTTTTTTTCTCCTTTAGTTCACGGGGTTTTGAGACTGCATGTCTCTGTTCCACGCAAGCACACACATACACACACAGTCGCACAGATGCAGACCTCACAAACACAGACACGCAATTATGTAGACATACTCATGCTCTTTATAACCGTGACTTGGCCTATTAACCTAGCATACACTGTCGTGTACATTCACATCCATATTATAACACACTTGAGTAGTACTCTGTATACAAACAGGAATGCGTGGATGTGCGTGGTCACACCGCACACACACATGCACACACACACACACACACACACACACACACAAACAGAGACACACACAGTATTGGTCAGACAGACTAACTGGCTCTCAGGCTAATTGAGTCGGGTGTGTGGCCCCGCGTGGCCCCCATCTGACCCTGCTAGCTAGCGATGCCACTGAGCCCTGGCTTTGATACATTTGATACGGTTTTAAGGGTGGAATGAAGGCCTAAGCCTGTTTACATTTGAACTGGATTAGTGTTGGGGGGAGAGAGAGAGAGAAAGAGAGAGAGAGAGAGAGAGACATGGTGTTGTATGGTTATAAAGACTACCTACAGTCAGCTGTAGGTAGCCACTCTTTCACAACCACACTGTAAAAGCCAACAGGTGGTTGTGAAAGTTCTCATGTCTCTAGAAAACATACAAGTTAGAGTTTCATTTCCTCATCAGATATGGGTCTGTTATATTATTTGGAACTGGAAATATGTCCCAACACTTGTGTTTTATTTAAGAACAGAGCTTGGTCAGTGTGAGTAATTGTGTTTTTTCTCGTCTGTTCTCGTTGCTTGCCCGTGATGTCTTTTCCCATTGGGACTGCCCAGCGGGAATACGTCACGAGTGAACTGGATTGTTGAACGCATGTTTTGAACATCAGCGGTCAGCGATTTAGTTTGTTTTGCTGTTTATTGTGGGCCATGCTATTATGTATTAGCAAAATAGGCCCCAACACATTACTGTAATGGAGTGACTAAATACAGGAGAAATCTGATATCTCTGTCGCTCTTGCGTTTGTACTCCCCATGCAACACACACTCTCTCCCTCCCTTTCCTGAAGTAATGATTTGATGTTACTAATGGCTTCCTAAATTTTGTAGAAAGGGCAGAACAAGCGCCGTCTAGGGTTTCAGATGTTGGAGGTTAGCCAGACAGGGGGGTGGGGAGGCGCTGTGGAGGCCACTGTAGAGCAGAGGGTGGGGAGATCAAGTAATGAATATGGACATCAACGGGGCATTATACTTACATTTCTTTGAAGATATTCATATTTCTGCAGGTCCAACCTGCAGAAGACACAATGGAAAGGAAAACCCGGAAATAAAGAAAAGTCGGAACGCATCAAGGGCTTACAGAGTCCTTTTTGGGAGGCACCAGGGGACAAGCCATGTAAATGTTTTGGACACACGGATTTAGAACCGATAAAAATCACGTTAACCTAAAAACGCAACTAACAAATCCTAAATTGTGGCGTGTTTTTTGTGTGTGACGGCTTTAACTAAGTCAATGATAACAATTTGCCTTGAGGTGAGTCTGGCCGCGTCTGTGACTTGCGATCGAACACACATTCCGTATTCTGCCGACAAAATGGATTTTATTGTTGGCGTTTATATCGCTCCTGGAAGTTACCCCACATAAAAGAAGTCAATGGATTGGAGAATATCAAATGAATGTTTGCATGCCTGCAAGTGTGTAAATGCTATATGTGTGTGTGTGTGTGTGTTTGCTTGTTTGTCACATGATGTCCTGTGGCAACCCTTAACTAACCGTGCAGGCGCCAGTAGGATGGGGGTGGGGGTGGAAGGGGGTTGAAAGACGGGCATGAAAAGATGTAGCGAGGAGGGAAGAGGAATTATGGAGCTGCTGGGGGGGTTTGCTCTGGCTGACTGCTGTCACATGATGGGCATATATCGAAGCCAAGCTCCCTTCAAACGGTTGAGCGTTGGCACAAATGACACGTGACCTTGCTGAGCTGTTGACCTGGCTATTCTCAGCGTCCTGTGATCCCCGGCCGTGTTGTCTGTGTATACGCACGCATCCTAGAGTTGAAGTGGATGTGCTAGCCGAATAATGTGTGTTATACACCAATAACATTTGTGGTGGAAGACAATTTGATCACCATAACACATCCAAAATGATACATACACAGGGGCGTGTTTTTCAGTGAACCACCCCATCGATTCGGCAAAGAGTCAAAAGTCGGTGGAGCGGGAATAGAACCAAAGAAGAAGATGGTGAGAGGACGTGTGAGGGGAAACAGAGTGCTTGTGTGTGGCTCTCTATCACACGGGCTCCACACCGCTGTCATATCTAATGCTCACGCGCCATTAATCACACGCCGCGCCAGTGTGAATGGGTCGCGTGTTGGGACAAGGGGATTTGTGAGCGGGCGTGTGTGCGACTGTTATGTGGCAGAGGTGGGAACGTTTACCCAGAGCACGAGCGCCGGTTGGCCGCAGGGCCCGGGACGCCCGCCCGTGATAGGCCACTGTGAAATGGGCCTGACAGAGGCAGCCTGTCGTGCTCTCGGCAGCTATCCTTGTGTGTGAGAGCGCGAGCGCACGCATGTGTGTGTGTGTATGCTGTATATCTGAATTCGTTGTGGTCGGCAAAAGTGGTTTCCAACATTTGGGCTGAGGCCCTCAAAAAGAAGTGATCCGCAGTACGCAACACCCGTCCTGCATCAGTGTATTAATAGCCGTAACCACAACTGAAAAGATGTATGCATATTTTATAGAGATAGATTAAGAATAGGGGAGGGGGGAGGACGGGGTCTCAGCCCACACTATAAAAACCACCGGTCTAGTGAACTCAGTCGTACAGACAATACAGTCAGGCAAAATAATGACGAGTGTTGTGTACAGATAAAGTAAAGGAAATAAAAGGCAGTGACAGAAGGAGGCTGTAACAGGCTGGAAGTGACAGAAGAAGGCCTGGCTTGTCCTGGCTTCTGCCACAACACTGGTCTCTTCCTTCGTCTATTCCCCCCCCCCCTCCGTTCTTGAGCTCTTGATCACTTCTCTTTCCCCTCTCGCCTGCATTCCTCACGGTTTTGTCAGCCCGCCAAGGGAAGGAATCAGAGGGCCCTCTCTCCCTCCACACTTTTTCTTTGTCTCGCTCTGACTCTCTCTCCCGCCGTCGCCTTGCCCTTGGCCAGCCGTCGCCTCACACACTCCGCGGTGACCCCCCTGACCTGTGATGTCACGAGGAGCCGGGGATGTTGGGAAATGACCCAAACTTGACCGACCTTGCATCGAGCGAACATTTTGGTCATCTAAACGGGTGATGTAGAATCCCCGTTCCTTCTTTCAAGAGGAGGCTTTCCGTGTTTGGGGAACGCGTTTCCTTTTTTTTAAAAGCTAATTAAATGTGTCTCGACACACCACTTATCATCCTCCGTAGCGCTTGTTAGTTGTACCAATAATTGAATGGAGCCATTTACATCACTGACTTTTAATTAATGTGCATGCATTGTTTATTTTTTCCCTTCAGAATGATCTCTGGTGGGCCGTGGAAAAACTGTTTTAATGTTTTAATCAAAGAGGGTAAATGGGATAAATCTCAGTCAATTTAGTCTTTATTTTTACATGAGCAATTAACCATGTAAAAATATAATGTTACCATTCTACTTGTTCAACTGGCAGGGTGAATGCGTTACCACGGGAGCTCATTCTTGCACACATGACAACCTGTATTTGTGTGTGCCTTTGCCATGTGTCACGTTATTGTCTGTCCACATTAATGGTTTTCAAAGCAAAAAGTCAATCAAAGACCCAAGCCTGCATGGCAAAGAGAACAGTGACTGCGGCCTTTGTAGAGAACAGACAGCACAAAGCCATTATTTCCTTTAAGATTCTGGTTCAGCAACAGTCACAACCTTAAATGTCAAATGTTTTAAACCAAGTTTAAGCCATGTTTTAAACTTGCATACAAGGCTGTATGGCACTTGTGTGCTGCCTCATAAACACACTGTATTGTTTATTGCGAATGTGGAATAATTGATTACCCAGTTATATATTATCTTTAGGGAGAAGACAGTTAGGACCCCTGGAGTCACCAGATAGAAAAAAAGTAAACCTTGATTAATATATCAATTATAAAATACATAATACAAAATAAGAACGTTTTGTAGTGGAGCTACATCTTTTTTTGTGAGATTGCTGAGCTGTCTCACCACTTCTCAAACACAGCTCTCTCCATCCTCTGCAACCTTTACTCTGGCCTGCTTGCTGGTGAATATCTCTCTTTTGCTTGACACCCTCCCGACCCTTATCAGACCAGATAGTCCTCCGATAGACACTCAAACCCACACGCTCAGGAGCTCAGCTAGCCACAGCAACTGATGGAACTGATGCAAGGCCGCCATGATGACAAGAGGACAGGGTCTTATCTGTTGTCATGGTGATGCCAATGATGGAATGATGACAATCAGGTCTTGACTTTCGTATAAGAAGGCGTGAATGCAAACAGAGTATGCACATTGTTATGATTACATACACGTACACACACACACACACATAAGACAGACCTAAATACATGCGAGCGTACATGCAGACCCTACACTTGGCTACCTATGTGCGTGCATGTAAAAATTCAATAAAACACGGGAAATTCTCAAAATCTTATATCAGATGTTTGTGTCCATTGTCGTACATCTTCAGAGTTTACACAAACCAGCAAACTTTCATAGAGAAACCACAGGGAAGTGAGTTTATGTTGATGCTTTTCGATTCATCATGTTCTTTTTGCGGTATCTTTTCTTTCCGACAAATATGACAGATGCATATCAAGTGCTGCTGTCTGCTCAGGAGAGATAAGGGACTGTTGGGTGCTGGGGTTGCAACATCCTACTGAACCAATGAGTGAGCACAACGCCTCTTCATACCGATCCACACCAGATAGACTCTGCTGCGTGTGTGCATGTATGTGTGTGTGTGTGTGTGTGTGTGTATGTATGTATGTGTGTGTGCACGCTCGAAAGCACATCTGTGTGTGTGTGTGTGTGTGTGTATGTATAAATTAATTTGTGTGTGCATACATGCCTGCCTACATGTGCATGTGTGCGATGGAGCAGATAATCTTTGTCTCCTTCGCAGACTGGTATCCATCATGGGTGGAAGCCAAAGGCATGTCTCTACGTGTTCTCACAAGGTTTTGAGGTCACGCAGAGATCGCATACGCCAAGTCAGGTTCCCACGCTGGGTCATCTTGCCTGGTCAACACAGGCTGGAGAGTGTTCTCTTTGTGGTCTGATATGCTTTGGAGACCCGCTGTGGTGGAGTTCCTGCCAGCGGCTCTGGAGTGTGGCCTTGAAAGATGTTTGGCCCCAGGTTATGCAATTAACAAATGTGCACACCCATGTTTAAATGCAATTGACTGGCCTGTTTATAGAACAGTTCTGTGCATTCTGTTAAATTCATACTATAAATGTAACTTTAAATTCATTTTAATTTTTATTTAATTTAAAATGTTACCGTAAAACAAACAGAATGTCTGTTTGAGCACAATTAAGCAATTGATATACATTGTTGTCACAAATAACACATTTATCTGAAAATATCATGTTAGCCTTCAAATCTTTATTAAACCTTTTTATAATGATGAGGATTACACAATGTTCTTTAGACATTCTGTTTGATCCTGATATAGGCCTGTGTGCGTGCGTGCGTGCGTGCGTGCGTGCAAGTGTGTATGTGCAAGAGTGAAAGTTTGGTATGGTGTCATGGATGTGCATTCTAATGCTTGTCTGTGTGTATGTTTACTTGAAAGCTGGACAAAGCATTGAGAAAGGTACCCCAGGAATGTCTTCAGGGAAGCTCTTCCACCTGTGTGATGAGCCAAGTGTTGCTATAACGATAGCCGGCCAATGGCTCTCTCAGTAACAGACATACTTCTCAGTAACAGTCATACAGGTGGGCTTGCAATCTTCCCCAATGCGGGACAGCAAGCTATCAAGATGGTGCAGTGAATACCTTGCTGAAATCCTTCAAAGGAGCTTTGGTTTGCAGCGAAGTCCAATTTGTCCAATGAGAATGGAGCAGGCTCACAGCTGAATGCAGGCCAGTCACACAGCCAGGCTGTCACTGTATCCAGCACACAGCAGCCCACTGTTGGTCCACAATAGCAAGCCGAGCAGCTTGGCAGTCACAGTTGGGCACGGCAGGCCTCTGAGGGCCTTGACTCACCTCCGCTGTCCTTCCGTTGTCTGTCTGGCCCGCCGTCCCACAGGGAGCGTCCAGTATCCATACAGGGGCACCATGGGTCCCATCCCCTCAGGTCTGGCTGTGGGCCAGGTTGCCCCAGATCGCACAACCCATCCCCTTTCAGTAACCCGCCCTGTCTCCAGTTACCTGCCAGTGAAAGTGGGGCCAGGGAACAGAGGTGGGGAGGGATTACTGTATGTGGGTGAGGAAGAGGATGGCAGCTCCAGACACCCTTTCCCCTGAGCCCTCCCAGGCCTTAGTACTGTACTTGCCCCCCCCACCCATCCCTCCACACCCCCCCCCCCCTCATCCACCCCACCCCCTCCCTTCCAGTTTGTCAATGGGAGCTCGGGGTTGAATGGGCTCATTTGTCCTCAGACAGAGGGGATGAATTTGTCTGTCAGGGCAGGTGAGCTGGAGCAGCAGGAGAACAGCGTGAATGAGACATGAACACGACCTGTCCCAGGTGAACTCCCTGAATGCTCCCTGTCCCAGGTGAGAGGAGGCTGACCTGATTTTCAGGGTGAGTTGGAAGCAGTGGTGTCCTGTCTGCATGTCCTCGCCCTGCCCGCTACAACTACTTCTCACCGGATTACATACACAGTGGGGATACAGTGGCTACGGTGGCAGAGACTATGTGAATGGAGGAGAATGGATCCGATGACTGATGTTAATTTAGTCTCTAGCTTGATTTGTAGAGAGTTCGTGTGGTTGGAGGATCTGAATGGCATCGGGATTGCTTCTCCTGGACGAGTTCATCAGGGATTTTGTGCAAATATAATGATCCGCACTCATTAGATTGGGCGTGTGTGTGTGTGTGTGTGTGTGTGTGTGTGTGTGCATGTGGGAGGGGGGTTGGGGGGTTACAGGATATCCCATAGACAGGAGATAATCATAAAGGAGTGCAACATAGAGTGCCAACCACAAAGAAGTGCAACTCTGTGCACTAAGAAAGTCTGTCCTTATTAGCAGGGTCTGCTAACAAACTCCATGTTGAAAACCACAAACTATGGCAATGAGGTTGGCCTCCGACCACTACTGAATGATATGAAACACTCTCCTTATTTCTCTCCTTCTTTCACTTCTCTACTTTCAAACTAATACACTATCCCTTTCATGCTTGTGAATTCTGAGTGTGTATTTCATATGGACCAAAAACTGGGTTATAGAATACAGTAGCTACCATAATCTTTGAACATTTTACTGATTCAAGAATTATTCTAGTCTAAAATAGTTCCACACAACTAAAAATGTACTTAATTACTTACTTACTTACTTACTTACTACTTATTTATTATTTATTTGTATATTTATATTATACTTTTTTATGATGTATACTTTATTACATGTGTCTTGCTCTACCATTTGCTGCTGTAACACATTATTCTCTTTAGAGAGCAATAGCAATAATGCTATCTTTGGTAATAACTGAGCTGATATGTAGTGTAGAAAAGACCAAAAGATAATAAAATAAATCAAAATCATTATAGCTTACATTTTATATCATATACTATATGTCAATAATGCCGTTAGTGCTCCTATGGCTAAACAGATGTTAAGTATTTACATTATGTGTTTATGATGAGGTACAGTTTACTAATGCTGTCTATTTATTTATTGTAAGAATGAATGAATGTGCTTCTTTGTATTTTCCCTTTAGTTGAGACCAAAGGCAATTTTCCAGCCCTGGCTGGACAATAAAGTTGTATATTATCTTAAATAATACATTACTATGTACACAAAGATCCTGTTTGCATCAGGAAACACTGTAGTAGAATTATAGATTGACCTTTTAGAAAACAAGCAGCCAGTCCACATTCAAGCCTATTGCCTCTCATCAATCTCTTTTTGCTATCTTTGTCTGCCTTTTATGGTCTACAGGCGAATTGGTCCTAATAGTACAGCAAGTATTTCCTGTTTGAACTTCTCACTTCCTGTTTTCCCTTTTTTGTCATTAGGGCCAAGACAAATGTGTCCTCAGTCATGCTTGGCACACAGCTGTGACTTGCTAGCATTCTATCAAAGCTGAGCCTGATGTATAAAATTCAAAGACCATGTTGGTTCTGTTAGGAAAATAAACATCGGACAGAGGAACAAAATCGATGACTCCTTTTCTTTTTGTGACTATTTTGCAACATTTTGAGAGATTCTCTCATGAGATTGAAGGTTCTGGCAGGTCAGGATGCGGTTGTTTCTATCGTTAGAGGTCACCAGCGATTATCTTCTGTCACTGCTTTACTGTGAGTGACGGTAAATACTGTCATTGCATCACTGATCGTATCATCAACAATACAGCTATGGTTGTTGATTGGGGGAGACTGTTAGAGGGTTGTCAAAGTGTCAAAGCATACTTCCTGAGTTGTGTCCACCAGGTGTTCTATTAAACACCCCCGCCATTTTCCTGTCACACACTGTTAGGTTTGTCAATTTCTATGAAATTTTCTTGGGTTTGTTAAAAGAAGAAGTTCACACAGAATTGCAAAACAACAATGACTAGGTGTCTCATCCGAACTTCACCTAAAATGTTGCAACACATCATGGTTGATGTGTTTGTTTTAGCCATTAGGCTTGCAGTCCCATTCAGCCAGTACAGATACAATACAATGTCTATAGCCTATTTGATTTGGATACATTAACAAGCTCTCCCTGTACATTGTTGAATACAAACGTTGTGTTTTCTTTCTCTAAATATAGTCCACTACACCCTTAAAGACCTTAATATCCTTCTGGGGATCTGAAGGAGGAGGGATGCTATTTCAAGTTAGGCCAGTGCAAAGGTCAACCCCCATGACAACACACACACACACACTGAGAGACCTGCGTCTGAACTGCGCTCCATTTCGTTTCATCTCGCTCATCTTTCTTTCTTTAACTCTAAGCTTTGTGACGGGGGGGCGACTGAGGTACCTTTTGATACTGCTAATTTAATTTGATAAGAAAACAAATATACGTAGTGGGTGGGGGGTGTGGGGGGTGTGGGCGTAAGAACAGAGTGGGAGGTGAAACATCTAGTTCCAGGTTTAAGTCATAAACCACTATACATGGATCACCTTGTTCTCCCCCACAAACCCGTGATCACCACTGCTCATCTCCTGCGTGGAAAACACCCTGATTGTGCGGACGGCAAATCTCCTGTTTTATCGGTGTTTTGCCATGCGTTGTATAACAATACATCATTGGGGTAATAAAGGGCTGTATCATGTTCAAGTTTATCACCCGGTCTCTGGGGTTTCATTGAGTTCCTCTGTGAAGAAACCGCAACTAGAAGCTACATTACATGACAACAACCCCACAGGCTTTAGAAATGTAATCATAGACACCAGAGAATAGTCAAATAGTACCTCAGTATTGTCACCTTTAGATGGATAATCTACAACTATCGGCCTTCCTTCTAGTTAGGTAATTGATGTTAAGTACTTGATTTAACAATACATTTTCAATGTCTTTTTTTGTATGTAGAAGAAACCCCCACTTTGTCAGCCTCTATGTGCTATGCAGTAGTACCTAACTATAGTAAGTACAGCGTATGCAAATGATGTGCTACATGTACGGCTGCTTGTGTTCAGGCAGGAACAGCACGGGGAGTCGGTCTGGCAGACTGCTGTATTATTTTTGGGAGCACTCCTCCTTCCCTCTGGAGGGCCTCATTGAAGAGCGCTGGCCCTCTCAGTCTCCGGGAGCCGGGCCAAGTGCAGCCACACAGCCACGCTGGCTGGATGGATGTCTGAATGGCTGGATAGATGGATGTCTGGCTGGATGGATGGATGGATGGATGGATGGCTGGATGGATGGATGGATGGATGGATGGCTGGATGGATGGATGGATGGCTGAATGGCTGGCTGGATGGATGTCTGGCTGGATGGATAGATGGATGGGCGGATGGATGGCTGGATGGATGGATGGATGGATGGCTGAATGGCTGGATGGATGGATGGCTTGCTGGCTGGATGGTTTGCTGACTGGATGACTGGATGGATGGCCGGATGGCTGGTTGGATGGAACGATGGATGGCTTGCTGGGTGGATGGATGGATGGCTGGCTGGATGGCTGGATGGCTGGATGGATGGCTGGATGGATGGATGGATGGATGGCTGGCTGGGTGGATGGCTGGATGGCTGGCTGGATGGCTGGATGGATGGATGGATGGATGGATGGCTGGCTGGGTGGATGGCTGGATGGCTGGATGGCTGGATGGATGGCTGGCTGCAGCGCATAGCAGCAGCAGCGCGACGACAAGACCGCTTACTGGCAGTCGCGCCTTGTGTTTCCACTGGTGTTGAGGGAGCAGATCAGGGTATTCCCCCCCCACGCAAACACACACACACACTGGGGTGCCGTTCTCAAAGCTTCCAGCCACACGCATGTTTCCAGTTCATTTTGTGAGTGCTATGATAATGACATAATAAATGTAGCCTGCAACAGCTAGCAAGCACCATGCAGCCCACAGTGTTTACCAAAAACAACAAGCCCTGTCAGTCAGTGGATAAATATTATCGCCACGTTCAACTGAACTGTTTAAGCCCCAGTGGAACCACGCAAATCTAACTCCAGACTAGTCCAACAGATGTGAGCAGGGTGGAGGGTTCAGGGAGGGGTAGCAGTCCTCTTTTAGCCTGGTCTGTGTAATAGTATGGTTTGTGCTCTGGGTGTGCAAGGGCAAGGCAGTGCACAGCGATGATGACCTGAAATTGGCCCTAATCGAGCAGACTCATTAGTGGCTGGCTCTGTTCAAACTTCCCTAAGTTCCTATATTTTACTGTAATGGTTCAAAAGGGAGAGAGGGTGGAGAGAAAAACTCCGGACAAAAACAATAACAGAGACGGGCAGTAAAATATCAAACCAGAAAGATAGAGTAAAGAGAAAGAGAGGAGGGGAGAGAGAGAGAGAGAAAGAGAGAGGGGGAGAGAGAGAGGGAGAGAGAGAGAAAGAGAGAGAGCTTCCTGATACCGTCAGCTGTGTGCACATCTGTGTGTGAAGGGGTCCAAACAGCCCCCCATGTGTTTGCTCACGGGTCGCTTGATTGCCTTTCCTTCCTCTTCTCTCTCCCACTAAAGACCCGCTGTCCTTCCTCTCACTCCAATCACTGTGGCCCAGAGAGAGCTACTCCGAAAGATATCGGGAAGGCAGGAACAGGAGTACTATAGGAACTGGGCTGATCCGAGCGTGCGTGAGGCCGTTTGTTGTTAGCCGAAGCATGTACTGGGGTTGTTGTTTTTTTTGTTTTTGTTTTTTACTGCTGCGAGAGTGGACATTTTTCAAGGGCGATAAGGCTTCTGTACAGCGATGGCTTCGTCTCGTATATGTTATGTCTTGGAGTGCGCGTGCACATGTTGTGTGTGTGCGTGAGAGCTTGTGCGTATGTGCGTACGTGTGCGACTGTGTGTGACTCTGAGGGAGGCCTGTGCTAACCCCGGCGGTGGAGCCTGCTGTCTGGGGCACAGTAGGCCAGCCTGGGGCCTCTGTGTCCTCCACAAAGGGGCCTTCTCTAAACAGCAGTGCATCACAAATAAGGGGAGGGGCCCGACCAAAGCATTACCACGGTTTAAGGATCACACAGCTTTACTTGATACATCTGATATCATTTATGATTTCAACAATCGGGAACTCTTCATTAAACCTAATGCTGTATGCATGAATGCATGTCTGCATGTGTGTGTGTGTGTGTGTGTGTGTGTGTTTGCGTGTGCATGCACGCGTGTGTGTGCATAAGAATGATTCCCAAGGAAAAAGAGTGACATGCCACATTTACTTCAGTATTAAACTTTATTTGTTTTATTTTGTGAGATGGAAAAATGATAAAAATGTACAGCTCAAGGAACAACATTTCATCTAAGATAGGTCAGTGTTTTTCTTTACATAAAAACATGAAATTAAAATTATATCAGTTTCCATTGTGTCTTTGATGAAAGATTTAGGAGTGAAAATAAATTATTGTAGCAATAATTATAACATCAAATATAACAACAATAATAGTAATGAAGCATTTATAAACACTCTATTTACTTGCGTCTTAAGTCCATTATTAAAAACAGGTGAGCATTGTGGTGGTGTACAATCCAGCATGTGAGGGGAGCAGTGGGTTCTGTAGTCTGAGTTCATAACAGAGGAGTGTGGACACCTCCTACACCCAACAGTTTGTAGGTCTGCCCACAGTAGCACGGACAGAAGGCCGGTAATGTAGATCTGGTTGGGAAGCGAACACAGTGGTTCATTTAAGACCTCTTGTGAGTCTCCCGTTACAGGGTCAAAGAGAGGCGGGTACCAAAGTGACTTAGTAAAAAATAAGCGAAAAGAACAACGACCATCTCCTTCCACTCCCTTCCTGGACGTCTCAGTTGCCCGGGGGATGTACAACTACCTCTTTTTGAGTCTCAAAAAGTCTCATTTTTTGCTGCCACAGTGAGTTAACGGCAGGATGCAGCCTTTAAACAAAATATCCCAACCGACAGTTCGGTCACCCCTAACCACTTTACATTAAGTAACAAGTCAGCTGGGCTCCCGCTGTGATTTGGAGACCCATAGTGTCGACGGCCGCGTGGGGGCTCTGCGTTGGAGCAGTCCTACGGGTCTATGGCGGACTTCAGTGGGGTTCCCCCCAGACCGGGGAGCGGTTGGTGTGGTGGTGGTGGTGGCCAAAGGTGGGGTGGATGGGTGTGGGAGTGGGCAGCATGTGTCCCGAGTGGCTGAAGGGGGGCAGGTGGCCCATGTGGGCCATGTGACCGGCGAGGCCCGGGCCACCGCCGAAGGGCGACGCCTTGTCGTGCATGCACTTGGACAGCTCGTCGAAGCCGTCGCCCGCCCGTTTGTTTCGCTTGGACTTGCTGGACATCTTGCGGTTACGCGTCTGGATACCTTCTTTCTTCATGGTGAGGGGTCTGTTGACCTGGAGAGAGCAGATGATCAGCTACAGACAACACACACAACCTGTACTTCATATGAATGGCAAGTATAGCCTACAATAAAAAATAAAATAAACATGCTACATCATTTGTATTTAGGTGAGTTTAAATTTTTAGGGTGGAAAAAATAACAAACAAATGTTGTGAAATACTAGCCTGTGTTGTCAATACAGATTCTGTGTGCTAATCCAATGGCTTTTATTATTCAGTAGGCCTATAAATAATGCTATAAATGTTAAATGGCTAATTTACATATATAGACACATTATAAGGCTAGACACACGGGTTTGCTTTTGTCTAATTTAAACCAAAATAGAAACCTCACAGCCAATATGGATGTATGGCGACGGAAGCCACGCTGTTGCTGAATGGACTACTTTCAGACAAATTCGCATCAATGTAACTGACGCCGTTACATTGAATGACAGTCCCACCCTCTGTCTCTCGGGGGAGTAACGCCCCCCATTGAAACAACGATGGATTAATAAAAAGAGAAAAAACGGCCGGTGGGTTCTGCTTGACAGGGTAAGCAGGCTTTGCATCCATCGTCTCAGTTTCCCTGCTACAAATCGATACGAGCTGTCCGCCCACTTGACCACTTCGCCCCGTAGTTAGTAAGCGGTTTCAGGGTACTTACATTGTGCAGCTTGTAGTAAAGGCCGCAGGCGTTGCAGACAGGGTCGCCGTTGCCGTTGCGCCTCCATAGCGTGGTGGTGGTAGTCTGGCAGTTAGCGCAGCAGGTGCCAGCACGTCTCGCTGCAGACTAAAAGCACAGGAGAAATGTGTAAATGATTTGAGCCATTCACATGCTTATTCCGATGTGGAAGTAAGCGCGGCGACTGAACTTGACATAAATACGATTTCTGATATTAAACACCGTGACCATTTAAACATCTTTAGTAGCCTAGGCCTATAGGCTTTTCGGTTTTGGAAAAGACGAAACTGACAATTTTAGAATCATTGCTCGTGACAAGGCAGAAATTCTGCCTATCAACATTCGCAGTCTTAAACGGCAGGGTGTGGAGTTTTGTGAAAGGAATGATGACAGCCTCTTTCAGGCTGGACCGCAGAATAATCTAGGCTACAGAAAATAATCAAAGCGAGCCAATTGGACTGGAGAAATTAGCCTATTAACCTCTCCGTTTAATTAATTGCGTATACACTGTAATTAAGTCTGTATATCATGATCACATTTTCCAATTTGTGCGATAACGTGCAAGCACATTTTCTATAGAATTATTTATGTCTGCCTGCCGATAGACTAGGCAATAGCTATAGACTATCTTTCTTTAATTATCATGTTAGTACTTTTCACATAAAAAGGGATCACAGCAATGTTGAATTTTGAAGGCACACAGAATTCAACGATTATAATTGTGGCAATAATCTTGCCCTTTTATCTCAGATGGAAACTCCCGGGAAGGCGTCTAAGTGCATGGCTGTGTGCTTTTGTGTCCATTACGGATCAATTCTTCACACTTAATAAAAAAACATTAGCTTTACATGCAATAGCCCACAGCAGCAGCATCCATCTAGTTGTTTTAATTAATTTCAGGTGCACTCGTTTCTGACCTCGAAAATAACAACCCTAGTTATTATTAGCCTATGCAAGACAAAATATAAGAGAATCTAAAATATGTTGCATCCCAACGCTTAAATTTTGCGCCACTGCCCACCTAGCATGACAAACAAGAGAACATAAAATCAATTTATTTTCCAATCCCTCCAGCCGTCGTCCCGCCCCTCTCGCTCTTTCTCTTCACACATAACTGAGTCCTACAGTGTTGTGATAATCGCTTTACAGTATATGTCAGAGGCTGGCCTGCTGGGGCCATAGAAAATTCAGCGGGGTTTGTTGGAGACGGAAACACCCGGGAGCCTGGCTTCCTTATCTGGCCCGGACAGATATCCGGATAGGAAACAACTGGATGCCCTTTGAACAAAACTCTGAAAACACTTGAGCTGAAAATGCAAAGCTATACAGCCACAGGCCGACTCATGGAAAATGTAATGGACTTTTCATAAGGAGGAACGGCGTCCATAAGATCCATAATATCTCATCTATTCCTATAACTCTGCTCATTATCATGGGGGTCAAAAGCTTAAGTAAAAAGTATCCGCAGTATAAATGGTAGCGATATAGGCTACTCTATATTAACCATGGTTGCCTAATTGAAATATATTCATTGAAATGTTGTTAACATTTAAGATGGTATCAGTTTATAGTATTTCCTTTGTCATTCTTGATATTATTGCTAACACTTATTTTGGATGGCTGAATCTTAAAGCAATCCTGGAGGTTTAAACATGTTCAAGAAAACCAAATGTAATGTGTGACAAAATAAGAATTATAAACCATTGGTGTTAGAATTATGTTAATTAAATTATACAGTCATCCTGTAACTAAATAAAATAAACCTAAAGTTGTAAACATATTACAAAAACAAAAGAACTTCACGTGACATATTTCTGATAATAATAATAATAATAATAATAATAATAATAATAATAATAATAATAATAATAATAATAATAATTAATATCAATATACTAAACATTAATAAAAACGTAAAATGTAGAATGTTTAAAAAAAAAGATGTTGTAGTTATACACATTATATTTCCTCACAGGTACCAATGTGCGGCCTGTGGTGGAATATGTCAGAGATAAGAAGTTCTTGTGTCATTGATGCTTTTCATTTACTCCAGCCTGGTGTTAACTAAAGCAGCATGGGCATTGGTATCAGTGACACTATCACAAGTACTAGCAATAATGATAGCACGAACAATGGCAATAGTAGCAGTATTGTAACAGGCAGTGCAGGAGGATCATCGGGGGGTGAAAGGGACAAACAATTCCAGGAAGATTATAGGGAAAATATAACTTTCCTGGAATTGTCCTGCCGGCATCTGCTTTGTGCTCATATTTGGGTGCTGTCTTTTAGTGTGTAACGACAAAGACAGAGAGAGAATTGTGACTCACCAGTCTGCGTTTGGGCTTAATGAGGGGTCGGTTCTGGCCGTTCATCTTATGGTACAGTCCGCAGGCGTTGCATAGGTAGTGGCCCGTACCATCCCGCCGCCACAGGGGGGTGGATGTGGCGCCACAGTTGACACACTCACGACCCTCTGCATATAATTCAAGTGGGGGGAAGACAAAGGGACATTTATAAAATTAAAAAATTCACCATCCAGTTGGAGCGCACCACAACATGCACACAGCCATAGAGCGGCCATCAGAGCAGGCCGCCGCGGCCCTAAACGAAGTGACCGCACTTAACTCAAGTCAAATCGTCCCTGGTGAGGACACATATTGTGTCCATATGAGAGCGCCCGGTGTTGTAAGCCTATAAGCCTGTCATTTGTATTGCTTGCCTGCGTGTTGGGCTGCTGTGGCGTGGACACAGACACCTCCGTGTAAACCGATCCCGAGAGGGGAGGCCAGAGACAGCCAGAACATGTCCAGAGGTGTCCAACGAAATGGACGAGACGCGCCATCAAATTAGGCCTCCATTATTCATCAGCTCAGTGGGCACCCATGAGAGGAAACATAAGTGTGTGGTGGCGGTATTAAATGTGTCGGGCCACGCCGCGGTGTCTGATGAGGAGCTAACGGTGCCGGGCGCTCATCCATAGCTGCATTTAATAATAGTACGGTGCATTGGAATGTCCACTGATCGGTTCGGTTGGGTTTACTTTGTTCTGAAACAACGGGGACCACAACTTGCTATTCCACTTCTGTGTGTGTGTGTGTGTGTGTGTGTGTGTGGAGGGGTGGGGGTAGGGGTGGGACATTAGGGTCTCACACGTTGGTCCCCAGAGCAGGTTTGGCTGAGTTCAAATAGTCTGTTGCTAAACCGACAGATTCATTTAATTCATGTATCCCTCCCTCCCTAGAGCATCATCTCATTATTCCTATTATAATGTCAGCGACACCCACAGTCCCACCCTGACGCTACAATGGAATCTGGCCTGAACAATGGCAGCGCTGCTTTTGAAGTTCACCTCGGCGCGTTTTACCTCCTTTCTCTCATTTTGTGTGTTAGCACGTCTGGGATTCTAACATTATTCATCATGCAGCTGCATTAACACCTTAAACAGGCATCAGCGATGGACGTATTGTGCAGGACTACATACTTTTGAAGGCAAGATGAGAAAAGGCAGGTAGATGAAAGTCTTGTGCATAAAGGTTAAGGGGGGAAGAGAGGATGGTGAGTGGGAGGGTTGGGAAGGGCTGTATAGGTGAGTGAGGAGATCAGGTTCTAGGTTGGTTCAACAGGAAAGCCCACAATTGCAAGGTATGTGCTGACAGCTAAAATGTCATTGTGGCATTTAATACAACAATCAATCACCATTACTGGCACTGGTGCCCACAACATTGGCTCTGATAGATAAGGGCCTTTTTAATGGTGGGGCTGATATGTTTGTGTTACTGATTTAGTCAAAGCCCGGCCAGCTTATTTTAAATGTCACAGAATAACATTTCTCTGTTATAATAGCTAGCTAGCATTCACTTACATTATCAGACAGAGAATTCCCTATGGGGAAATTATTAGGACAATGCTGAATGATATGGGTAATTACATTAGAAAACTGGTTAATCAGACCTTTATGTCTGTCACTACAAATTTGTATACATTTTAACCTGTGAAACATACAGGTTTAAAATACCAATATCAATGTGTATTTAAAAATGTTTACTATAACTTTTTTAAATGTTGCTCAATAGGCTACACCAATTGTCATGAAGTTCTCCTCCTTAATATACTGTATTAGTTCATATTAAACCAGGTATTTCGTAATTTAATATGTCCGCCATTAAAGCATGCATACAAACTAATACACCCTTTACATAAGGATCCATTAAACCAAGCTTACATAAATAGGAAATTGGGAGGCGAAACAAAAGTGTGTTGGATATGGTTCCTTCTCCACCATGCCGGAGCAGTAGGCCAAGGCTATGCTTAAAAACACAAACAGCAGGGCTCTGTCGCCTGTGACGACTCGTCCCGACGGTGCTTTGTTAGTACTTGGGGGAGAGGTGGGCGGGGGTGGAGGTCGTGATTTGTTCACTAGGAGGTATACAGGATATAGCATGGAGCCAGAGCGTCGTGACTCCTGCATTTGTAGCGTAATAAAGAAAACATTAAAAACAAGCCCAAAGCACAAAGGGATTAGCCATTTGAGACTAACATAAAGTTGCCTCGTTAGAAAACAACCAAAGTTTAGGCCTATTTGAGTACATTAATGGTCTCCAGAAAATAGAGGACAATTATAAAAAGCTTCGTGTATACACTTTGAAAAACCGTCTACTTCAATGCATTCTGTGTTGAGCACAATATAATGTTGTATTAACCTATGTGTTGTTTGGGAGTCATCTAAATCATCAGCGTCAAATTGTGCTATTAACAGCCTGAAGAAGACGTATAATTGCGTAAACCCACGAAACCTTATGATAATGTAGACTGATAGTTGACCCTGATAAGTTTTATGTTAAATTCCCGTAGGTGACCCTTTCAAGTGGATGTTTAAAGAAGTGTGATGGGGCAAAGATAAGAGAGATTTGAATAACACTGCCGCAGGCAAACTAGGCCTAACCTGCTATAGAAACTATCGTTATTTTAAAGTAGGCCTGTGTGAGTATGATTTCCTGTGGATAAAATGTGTATGAAATACCAACAAATGCTTTGGTGATTTTTGTCGTAAATCTTTAAAGCAATAAACTCACCTGAGCACGACCTGGCTTTACTTTTACATTTGGGCGTAAAGCTGGATGAAGATCCCCCTAGCAGGCTGCCGGGGTGGAACAGACTGCCGCTGTATTCGTGGGGAGCTGGGAGAGGGTACGTTGGGTAGGTTGGGATGGGGTGGTGGGTGGCCGGTGTCTGCGCGTTCATCGAAGCAAGGCTGCTCCGGAGCGGACTACAACTCTCCATTTTCATGCTGTCTGAGAGAGGCACCTGGTACTTGATCGAGTCCTTCTCGTCCATTCGCGTCGAGGTGGTGATCGGCGAAGTGGGGCCGGGATCTGGGGACACGTCCTTCGGTGGAGTGGGAGGGAAGCTGTATAGGTGCGGGCTCGAATGGGAGGCCGGGGTGAGCGATGACACCGGGGCCGTGCTGGAGGTGCTGTTGCACGGGTAGCCAGAGCTGGCGGGGTGCAGGCCGGGCTTGCTGAAGTGGCTGACTGCCCATGCGTTGTGGTGGTGGGCAGCAGAGAGAGCCGCTTTCCCAGGGTCCAGCCAGGGAATACCCGGGCTGTGGATGAGGTGTGGTCGGCAAACCTGATTTCCAGCTAAGCGAGCTGAAAAATAAAATAAATGCTTTAAGTTTACGAACGCAGACGGAGCGTTGTCAAACCAACAGATCTCACCTGTTGAATACTCAAAATTGGTTTAGAAGAAGATTGGTAAATTCGTACTTGATTATTATCTCTTGGTACACCCAAGTAATTATCATAAAATAAAAATGGAAATCGTCATTATGTTATAACAAGATTATATTGAAATCTCTACTCGTATGAGAACAGCGGTAAAGCCTAAAAGTATTTACCCCTCGCCGAGCTATCTTTTCATTGCTTGCAGCCTTCGGACAAGAGATTGTTATTAGTACATTTGTGGGTTTTATTTTATATCCGGGAAGTGCACGTCTCTCCCTCTCCAGAAACCCCTGCTCCAACATGAGGGGTTAAATGACATACTTCCCTTTCCTCTCCTTGTCATTTGCTAGAAATTCCTTTTATGCGAATCCAGCCTTACGCCGCCACAACCGGTCCCAAAAGCCATTGTTTCGATGCCACACGCTTATGTTATATGTATGTATTCAATCCGGTACTAAATGCCTTAGCCATGAATGGACTACAATAATCACATACACAGTGAATAATTATAAATAAAAAACACAATTTGTTGCACAATATTATTGCACGCTAAAAAATGTATGCATTAGATCATATCATTTAATTGTCCAATTCAACTAATAGGTCTGTTTTATTTTTTTAATCAAGACAGTAATTTTGAAGACACAACTGTGTATATCTTACCGTGTGCTTGGCTGTATGTCACCCGTGCCCTGGAATTGGTGTAGTAAGGGTTCCCTTGCGAGTCCAAATGGTTCAGAAACATGTCCACTTCGTCCTGTGGCAAAAGCGGTGCCATGGGCTCCATGTAGTTGTGGCTCAGGCTGTGGTGGTGGGAGTCCGCGTGCTGGCTGTTCAGCACTGCGTGGTGATGCGCCATCCACCGAGATTGATCGGCCGCTGCAACCTCCATGGTTAATGGCAGTCTAGTTCCACTGAAGGCGGGTGTATGAGTTATGTTTACCTCCAAAATGAAATTACTTTAGTCGAACTGTGATCTTCCTTCTCAAATCTTAATAGTTCCAAGCTTTTTCGTTGAGTTTCGAATATCTTGTAAATGTTATTTTGATTCAGATAGGCTATACAATCCTTAAATGACCTGGTCTCCTCTTTTCTCAGTGGTAGCCTACCTGAAATGAGAAAACAAAATATTGTTAACAATTGTAAAACACGACGCATCTTCAGATTATATGATACATATGCTTCTATTTACGTTTAGGCTAGTTATATCTCTTAATCATGTTGACATGACGTAATCATATGGTAATAAGA
This sequence comes from Aphredoderus sayanus, assembly GCA_027564795.1. Classification (NCBI taxonomy): domain Eukaryota; kingdom Metazoa; phylum Chordata; class Actinopteri; order Percopsiformes; family Aphredoderidae; genus Aphredoderus; species Aphredoderus sayanus. The sequence continues at coordinate 2,123,550 of JAODUG010000020.1, read as the reverse complement.
AATAAACCCTGCAAAATTACAGTTGTGGCCTACATTCCTCCGGTCTCGATCTCCTACCTATAGCATTGCATTCCAAATACATAAGTCCGTGAAAGCAAAATAATTCCTCGGGATACCTGTTGAAATTTGGATCAGTCCTGTGATCAGCTGACAGCAAATACAACTTGGCTCTGTGAACCTCCTGATCCGTGTGGTACTCAGGCGCGCAGTTATTAATGAAATGTGGCTGTACACTGATGCGGCTGGCGCCAGGAAAAACCCATATCAAGCGAGCAGGGGCGGGGCCCTAGTCTAACTGTGACTTCCCGCCAACCTATCACAGCACTGCTCTGTCGCAATTGGTTCGCGCATTCCTGTTCTCTTTCAGTTTCCATTCGAAACATTAATTCAGCCCACAGTATACTAAAATAATTATCGATCAGCAGTGCGATTTACCTGGGTTGATTTTTTTCTCGGATAAAGCTTATTTGAACGATCAACAAGATTCCTGATATTTTTTTATTTGCAGCCAAGTCGAAAGTCAGACAAGCAACATGGTAGGGGAAGAGTCATATTACAATATAGACATATAGTCTACATATAGTATCCTAACTACATATTTGATTGACAGCTTTTTTACCTTGTTTACAACGTGCAAATATATTTTAATGCAGGCTGAAGCTATAGAAAGGAGTAAACCAAAGTCCCAGTTATACTTTTTCAGTGTTCTATCGAGACTATTCAAATTCTGAAGTGTAATGTTAGTTAGAATAGTCTATCGTAATTAGGCCTACAAGTGTTGGTTTTCACATATTGATGTTATGCAAATAAACATTGTTTTCAGCACGTCTAAAACCAACAGAGGAGGAGTCGATTTATGACCCCGAAATGGGCCTATTGTTGTGAGCGCCTAATTGTCTATAATTAGTAACAGAACATTCCTCTTTTGAAAACAGAGGGTTTGTCTCGGGTATAGACCGATCACAACTGTTTGCATATTAATGGCGCCCCATTCTCACTTGGTGATGCAGATATGGGAGTATGGTCACTTGGTGGCTATTAGAAACTTTATCAATAGCCCTACAACCAATCAACCTAGGTCAAAACACACAGCAGACATAGTGTCGCTGAGTAGTCAAGTTTGCTAAACCGACAAGTTTACAGCAAGTTAACTCCCCTGTTGCCCATTACATCAAATTAGTGGGCTGTTAATGTTGAATAATTGTGTTAATTGAACTTTGCGCATGTGTAACCTATTTAGCTCATACGGTATAACCGAATGTGCCTAAATGTATATGTGTGTGTGCGTGTGTGTGCGTGTGTGTGCGTGTGATTGACAGGGAATAATTGGAGGGAACTCGGAGTCTCGGCTGGTAGCCACTCTGTCGCCGAGGCCTGACGTCAGAAAAAAAGCAACTAATAGTTAAATACAAAAGTTCCTAAATACAAAATTTTACAATTATGTTTATATAGCAGCAGAGGCGGTGTGAGCTGTTTTCAGGTAACAATTCAGTGTGTAATGTTTGCGCGTAACGCGTCACTCACCATTGGCATGTTGCCATGGCAGTGGCATGGCAGTGGCTTGATGAGCTTGGCTCTTTGAGCTTGTCAACTCCTAAAATCCACAAATTAGTTCATGTGGAGTGTAGTGTGGCACTGAAGAACTAACATTCCACTGAAATGCCAGGCAGAGTTAAAACATGAGTATCCAACGCAGCCAATTTCTCCCCATGGTATAAGCTACTCATTCGATTACTATGTGTACATTAAAGATTAACGGGGTAAATGCTTCTATTTGAGCTTCCTGTATATAGGGATTTAACAAATGAACCTCATATATTATATGTAAATTGTTGGCAAAATCTCGGGGGCCACACGTCAGTGTGTTGTTCCCTGGCTCTTCTAACCACCTTGGACGATGGCTCGCTCATTGTTGTTTGCGTGTTTGCCAAATGGATTACTCAGCAGGATTTAGGCCTCTGTAATTTATACCTTCATTAATCCCATTTGTACCAGCGCCGGAACAAAAGACGTGAGGGCGAGGTGGGAGTGGGAACGATGGTCTTTTCTCTTTTACGGGTCTTTCTCAAGGACATATCAGCATTGTGTGACTCGGGTCGCGGATGCTAACCTAGAAGAGAACCTAGACACCTCTCGCGCTAAAGAGTGTGTGCTATGGCTGCATAGGCTGCTAATGAACAACACGATTATTATTCCTATCCACGCTGTTATTAAATGGGATTGGCTTTATCTACCTGTTTGTTCCCATTGGCCATGGTCATCCATTATTATTGTGTGTGTGTGTGTGTGTGTGTGTGTGTGTGCGTGTGTGTGTGTGTGTGTCATTGCAGGGCTTGTGGAGATAAGCAGAGACACAGAAAAGGGACTGACACAGACCAGTTGAAGCATTATTGTCCTTTCCTCACGGCTAATTAGACAGAGCAGGGCGCAACACACACACGCGCGCGCGCGCGCACACACACACACACACACACACACACACACACACACACACACACACACACACACATATATATATATATATATATATATATACACGGACACAAGCAGAGAGCTTCTTATATACGACCATTAATTCACTATTCAACCTCCACCTGTTATGTTGACAAAATTAACGAGATAGAGGTCTATGACCATCTATGAACAGGTCTCTGACCCATCTCTTCACACGCTTGAAAGGGATGGCTTGGAAACAAACTAATGTGACCCCCAACGCGCATTGCTGCCTGCTAGTCTTGTTTTACGCATACTATATAGGCCATGCAGACTGAAAAACAGAAGAGAAGAAACACGTTCACTGTCTCTCCACTCCACCATTGAATTGACTTGATTGGTCTTTCTTCCCGAGGAAAGAGGGTTGTTGAAGTCATTGTATTCTAGCGTCATGACAGTTGAATACAAAGTCGACACTGTTGTCATTGTGATGATACTTTAATTCAACCTGTGCTGCATCTTGACTTTTCCCACGTCAGCCTACATTTAAAATGTAACATTGTTTAATTCAGCCTTTAGCTACTCTAAAGTCATTATAATTGTCAGGACCTGTATTTCTGACAAATGTTATTATTGGAACATCGTGACAAAACTGCCACAGCCACATCCATTCAGATGGCATTTTCGTTATAGTTTATCCCCGACATTATTTAGATCAGCAAAAATCATTAATTCATAATGATTTTATAGTCAGCCAAATTAGCTATAATTATTTTATTGTAAAACATCGTACGTTATTACAATCCACCATATCGGTAAAAGTCAAACAAATGGGTGCATAGGTGTAACGCGATGCGTGCACTTCGTAGCACATAGGCGCTGGGCTATTCAACCATCTTGTGTCTAATAATATTATGTAGGCTACTGAACAACATAATGTGAAATTGTATGGTTTAAATTCAATTTGACATTCACAAATATAGTATTACACGTTTAAAGCAGAAACATTTTTTTAAAACACCTTTAAAAACACTAACATTATTTTAAAATAAAACATCGCATTATGACACCAAAAAAACACACATTTTCTATAGGCTAATGCAATAGGCCTACGGCCATCATGATTATTTTAATTATGAAAACGATACTATGTCTGTGTCTGTATTCCTCAATACACTAAATTGCAGGCAAATAACCTAGTTGCCAGTGCAAACAGTGAACAAAAATCAGAAAACTGACAACTTACCCACTCTTATGTGTGGTAGAAGATTATGCCTCAAGAAGCGTTTTCTAAAACAATATAAGGAATATGAGTCCCGTCCTGTCAGCCTCGCTCGTTTCGATGTGCCTTCCTTCCCTGCGCAGGTTTCTTCAAAAACAAGGCGATGGATGCAAGACGTCCGCACTGCTCCCTGTTTAGATGCTGGCGGTGCGAAACTGAACTGTGTCGAGAGAGCTCAGATAGATCTTAGCATTAAGACCGTCGCCTTTTCCCCCTTCTTCCTTTCTGCTCCTTACGCCACTAAATATGGGGAAAACTTCTCCAACCAGAGGCTTCTGAAATGCAGCAACGTAATTTCACGTCAGACAGCTTCCTTTCTTCCGGGTCGTACTGGACACGGACTGGAATAAATCTACTTGCTGTTTTGTGTAGGAGGTGTTTTGGAATTGTGTGAGCAATGTCATGCTTCAATATTAATAAAGAGTGAGCTATCGTGGTGAAAGCCTATAGCCATAGGTTTCAATGAGACAGCATTTGAGTTGAGGATGAAGCAGGAATAATTGCATTTCATTATTTATTCATTCTTTATTTATTTGTTTGTTTGTTGGTTTGTTTGTTCGTATGCACAATGTTACATTGTTTGAAAGAAGGGGTATGTCCTATAGATGGCTTTACAGCAAATTGCATTAATGAATCTCCCCTCCTATTTTGTGAAATGTGTTTAAGAAGAGAAATACGGTTCCCTTATTGAACTTCCCTCCTCCCAACTTTTACTCTATCCCCCGCATTAACAACAAGTTTTAAAACATGCAAAGCTCTCAAATCTCCTGCACGCGACCTGCAGCTCGTGCGTGGCGCTAGAGCCAGGCAGGTGCAAGGGCGCGAGGACTGCTGCGTCCCGGGCCCGTGGCCCCCAGAGTGCACGCACACAAAAAGAGCAGAAAGAATAGAAAGAAACGTGAACTTCGGCTGAATTAATTCCATTAATTTCAATGTTTAAAATCACCAGAGCAGTCTATAAGCGTACTAGGAAAATGTGGGTGCATCTAGGTCTTTATCGAGGTGTGGCTCCCAAATATGCTATTGCCTAATTACAGTAGAAAAACAACTGTCATGTTTGATAACAAATTATTGGCATTAAAACTCAGATTCTAAAAGAAAATTAAGAGATAGAAAAATATATAATGTATCTACCCCCTTTATCCGTTTACATATGTCCTTAATATGTGTATATCTGTGTCGAATACAAGTCTTTGGGCTATATTATAGTTGTCTGAAACTATAGGTAAAATGCAATCCAATTTTTCTTTTCAAATACTGATTACCTATTACATAAACAAAATCATTGCAGCAGAGAAATTTATATTTGAATAAGTAAGGTTATGAAAATGTAAGTTTTAATAAAAAACGTGATATTGAAACAATTTGACAATATAGCTCTATATCAGTTTTCCATCAGAATGGAAAATACTTTGTTTTTATTGATATGAAATCAAAGAGCCTAATATATGATTGAACAACAAATAAGACATTTTTCTCTAATTGTTTGAAATTGCACAAACGTCAGAATTCAGCTTACTTTTGAAATAGGCTAAGAAATAGACTAATACAAAAAATAATACTTAATGATACTATAATTTGCATTATTATTATTATTATTATTATTATTATTATTATTATTATTATTATTACTAGCCTGACCAATGGGCTATTATCAATTTTCAGCATGTTCTGAGTGATCTGAGTTTTTTCGTGGTGCTTGTCAATGACGTTATTATATGCATACAGCATTTGATGCCAGAGTCCGCCTTCCGATTATAACCAGGGGTAATATTTCATCGGCACCACACAATCTTTGTTCTCTGTGAAGATAATAAATGGCCTAATCGTTATCAGTAAACTGCTGGGGGTGTCAGCACCGACCGATGCTGGAAGCGGGGTCCAAAGTGCTGCTGAATAAATTGGTGTTCCTTATCTCTCACTCCCAGATTATCGCCGCCTTTTCAAACTTGCACAACAAATACATTCTATGCATCTAATGCATCATTTGCTGAGGAAGATCCCGCACGTTGATAGAGACAGATAGGCACAGGGAATGAGAAATATTTACACGTTTAACGCGCTCCCGTGGCAGAGCCAATATATGCTTTATTTGCTTTTAGAGCTACTTTATTGGCCAGGCCATTGGTGTACACACTTTACATATCAATGCGCGTTATTACACATATATCACATTGTGTTATGATGCATATCTGTCTCATTAAAGCCTCTCTGCAGTGGGGTAAGAAGGAATAGGTTTTCTTTATTTAGTCTTCCTTTCGAGGCTCTGCTAACAGAATTATTAAGATTAAGTTAGGCTATCATTACCTAATATTAAGTTTTCCAATATGGTCTATATACACAGTAGGCTATATATAAATATATATATATATATATATATATATATATATATATA
>JAODUG010000020.1:2075952-2088572 GCA_027564795.1 Aphredoderus sayanus | reverse complement strand
AGAATTAGGTTTAGCGCCTTCTATCTGCCACAAAGAGCTAGTGATTTGGGTCATTTTGATCCCGAGGACATTACGAGGGTTAAGCACAGAGCAGGTAGAATTCAATCAAGAAGTAGCAATGCTGTGAAAAGGAGCTCGATCTTAACATTAGACAGACTAAACAATTGTCAGTCAGATAAAAAATTTGCGAGCATATTTGAAAACAAATCACAAATGCGGTAGCTGTAAATCACTATAAATATGGCAATCCTTTGAATGTAAATTTTATTAGAATGACCTCCTAAACAAAATCTAAAACAAACAACCACATACATAAAAACATAATGTTAACAACACCAAAATGTTGCAGCATTTGTTGAGGTAGTATGTGTTGTTTAACACTTCCTCATACTACTGTGCATAACAAATGTGGACAAGTTCAGTCTCATTAACACTCTTTTCATGCCTTTCTAGTGTTAATACAGAGGAACGATTGAGAAGCAGTCAGGTGCATACTGTACCTCTGTGAAGATGGCACCCCAAGAATGTGCATTTAAGTATTTTGATTTGTTTATGTTTACCGTTTGTGCACGCAAGATAAACATTTGTGCTCCAACCATTTTCGAGAAATACCATGTTGAAATGTATAGTACCGGTACATGTTAAGCCTATGTGCAATTCGACCCATTCCAGTGCGATGACATCATAAAGTGTGTTTACATTATATAAACCTCAATAAAGCTTATTATAATGATGCACAAATGTACACACTAATGCAATTATCCCTCCTGTTGTCCTTCTTATATCGTATTGTGCCACCAGAGGGTACCATCTGATTGTGCCCTTCTCTATATTGTCATTGCTGTGTGTAATTATTTATTTATGTATTTTACATTTTTTTGTGCCTTTTAACCCTCCTGTTGTCCTCGGGTTTCAAACACACACCTTGTTGTGCCAGCAGTACACATCATATGTGTGTGTAAGCTGTAGAACTAGGTTTAGCGCCTTTTATCTGCCACAAAGAGCTAGTGCGTTGGGTCAGTTTGACCCAGAGGACAACAGGAGGGTTAAGTAAAAAATTATAAAATTTTATGGGATGCTGAGGACGTCATGCAATTGCAGAAAACTTGCTTAATTTTTCAAATGGTTTGAGCACAAATGTTAATTTTCTGTGCACACACGTGCACAAACGATGGACACACGAATATAAATACTTATATTCAGAATCGTATCACACAGGGTGCCAATTTCACAGAGGTGCATAATGCAGACAGTCTGGGGTTAGGACACAAGGGGGATTATGGGACATGTGCCTTTTGCCCACAGGGATACAAATTAGTTTGTGATGCATAATATTGTACAAGAAGGGGACAACTGGATCAGAAGAGCTCTAGGCTAAATATGATTTGTATTAGAACACAGAATAAATGGCTACAAAGCAATACCAGTATGCTGTAAAATGTCATACCCAATCAAAATATTAAATAAATTTAGGACAAAGGCAGCTGAATGTATTATTCTCAATATATCAAAACTGCTATTTGGCTATATTATGATGCTACACATTCGGTAACCATAGCAATGCTGGTATGTATTCACACCAACAGCATGTCAATCTGAGCAATATAATGTTAATAAATAATAAAAAGCCCAATAAAGAGGCTGAAAGTACACTAAGGACAACCTTGAGTGGACAAGCAATGCTTTATTATTATTTATTTTTCTTTTTATTATTTATTCTTAATGAGAAATGTTAAGAGTTTGAAACTGATGATTTTAGCTTGTGTTTGACAAACACCCAGCCCTATAGGTTACAATCAGAAACATGCACTTGTCAGATTCATGGCTATTCATGCTGCAGTTAAGGCAAACATGCATACCTTATTTAGTCACAGAAACATAAAAGGCAACAGTCATTACAAGAGGAATCTGGGTAGTCAGACAGCAGCTAGCTAACCTCAGGATGTTACAGACTAAACTACGAGGTTCATAGACAATCACAATGTTCTAGGACTTGAATTGAGGAGTCTTAGGGATAAGGGATTTTCATTCTAACTTAAAAGTACTTTTAGTTTATTTCACCTGGTGTCAGATGAAGGCTTATAAATGAATGAATGGATGAGTTGCGGATGAAGTATGCTGTTAATTTGTGCAAAAGAATAGAAATAACATAAATAAATAAATAAATAAAACAACAAAGCAGGCAATTGGTGATTTTTTTAGTAAGTGAAAGTGAATTTAGAAGGTTAGAAAAGTGATTCAAAATGATTCCTTGTTGCAGAGTGTGCAGATGGACGCAAAATATTTAATGTATTTGTACTATATGTGTGCATGTGTGCACTGGGCCTGAACATTAGGGAGCTACTTACTATCCCTGGGGTTTTGGGGCTCTCTGCGGAATTGTGGGTAAAGCTTCCACTGTGACTAGTGGAGACTGTATGGGACTTCTTGTTAGAAAGGCCCATGGCGTCCATAGATTGGCTTCTGCTGCGTATCACCCGCTACAGAGAGAAACCAGGACACGCTGTCAGTCGATTGAGCGCTATAAGGAAGTGTATCGTGCCAGCATACTGTGTATTTGGCTGAATACCACACATACTTACAATTAGAAAAAAATAGAAGAGTATAGAAACGTTTTACAATACGTTTTACACTTGTAAAGTAGTTTTATTTGGATATATATTTAGTAGAATTTATTTATTTTTCAGTAACATTCAGTAACATTTTATCAAATGTACTGAATATTGTGTGGTTGTATTTCACGTAGCCAATTCCTGAATTCATTAAATCTGTTATTCCAATTACAAATATTTGGCTAATATAATAAATGTGAATTTCTGGGAAGGTGTGTGTGTATATGTTGTCTTTGTGTGTGCTAAGGGCGATTTTTTATTTTCTGCGTGTGGTGTGCATAAGCATACATGCAGGACCATTTTTGAACACTTGGGGGCAGTGCAACTCAACAGGGAGAAGACCATTTGAGACTTAAGCAGTGTGCCAAAGGGAAAAACTTCACAGGTGAAGCCAAACATTTGAAGGAGCTTTACATAAGGTGCGTTCTGTGTGCAGCAGAGGAGGAGGAGCAGTATATAACAGAGCTATTTAAGACTGGAGTGCGAGGTCAAATCAATAGAGGGTTTTTAAGGCATATGATATGGACATGAGACAAAGGGGTAGAGCAAGAGATAGAGTGACACATTAAAGCCACAGTATGTAAAAAGTGGAAAATTCTATACATATTTGTTGGCTGCAAGGGGGTTAGAGAGGAAAACAAACCACTCAGCTTAATTATAGTACAGACATTTAACTAAAGCAACTTTTTTTGTTTCAGTGTGTTCCTTTTAATGTTATGGTTTTCCTGACATTATTCCAAGGGGGATATGTTAAAGCTCCAATGTGAAAATATTTGCAGATAGCTATTTGGCTCTGATACAACTATTTGAATTAGCTATGATTGGGTCAAATCAAATGCACCCAAGTAGATTCGATTTAGCCTGGCACACTTTTTTTTAAACACGTGGCCTCAAGGATTTCCGAAATGACATACTGTATCTTTAACAAAAAGAAAACAAAAGATAGACAGAAAGACAGCGGGGCTTCAACAGGTGGATAGAGAAGGCGGGAGACAGGAATAAACAGCCAGAAGAAATCCATACAGAGCTGTTACACGGAGTGGGGAGAGAGGACAGCAGCAGGGAATAGGGCGCCCGCCTTGTACTCATCAGCGCTCTAATGAGGGGTCATTAAATCGTTCATCAGACGCGCACAATCACAGCTCCTAGCACCGCTGGCCTGCGCTCCCACGCGCTAATGGCCATTGATGAAGAGCTCTCTCTTGCAGTCAGAGCAAAGTGCCTGCATACACAACGCGGAGTTTCCTCCCGGCACCAAAAGCCACACTGTGGCGTGAAACGCATCAACCCCAAGGTTGGACGCAGAAAAGCTATGGATTGTATTCCCTAGGCCCTTCACAGCTCTGAGAGGAAATGTTTTCATGCACTGCTACCTAGAGGCTAGACATTTTCGCGCTCCATTTGTTTTGTTTGTTTGTGTCCTACTCCAGCAGGGTATCTCAGGTAGTTATAGTATATGAATTGACAAGGAAGTTGGTGAAATACATTGGTTAGACTGTGGTATTGCGCTAGATCAGGATGTAAAAATTTAAAAACTATTGCTAAGGGTTATTCATGGGTAAAATAATTTGTTGGTGATCTGGCTGATAATTGACCAGCCTTGGTGTGCCCTCTATTGAGTGCCCACTACTTTTCTCATGTGTGAATACCCAGAGTCCCAGCCAAGAGAGATGAAAAACAACAGCTCTTTCCCCAGCCAGTCGTCTCTCATGCACGTGGAGCTGCAGTGGAGCTGCAGATTAGCGTCACGCCTCATCGCGCGAGGGCCGGCGCGTTGCTACCTTGAAGGATTCGAAGAAGCCTCCGCCTCCGCCGCCGCCGCCTCCTCCCCCGGCTCCGTTCTCCAGCTTCTCGTCGTCTCCGCCCAGACCCATCATGGACTGGCTGTTGATATGGAGCTCCTCATACAAGGTCTCCAGTAGGGCTGACCGTGTTCGCTCCTGACAACAACAAATACGACGACACACAAGTGTGCCCAGGTTCAACCAATTACCAGTTACCAATTAATGTACCTGCCAGTTTCGCAGTTAGTTATGTGGGCGGTCCATACGAACAATCTCATCGTATCAAAGTCTATTATGTTGCCCTCTGGGTCCAACTGACCCAACACACTACCTTCTGGTGCCAGCAGAAGGCATCAATTCTAATTCTACAGCTTACACAGACATACAGTATGATGTCTACCGTATGTAAGCCATCAAAACACAAGCAGCCGGCGCCATCTGCTGGCGAGAGAAAGTAGTGTGTTTTAAACCCGAGGACTCAGGGTTAAAGCTCCTGGGACACCTACTGTACACATATTTGGTTAATACTCCTTCCTGTTGTTACACTGACATTGTGTAGCTACAGTAGTAGTTAGGGTGGGTTGAACACTGTTAGGAAACATTTTCCTAATTGGAATAAAGGATCAACTTTATGCAAACACACCTGAAAATGTTAATCAAAAAACCTCTCATGTCAAAAAGGCGGGTCTTGACGCAGATAGTCAGTGTGTGTGCCAATTCTACCACTACTTGCAGGTACAGTAGTGTACCTAAACAATATCTCGTTCTCTACCCACAAAATAGTTTTAAAACATCAAATTCAATAAAAGGTGTAATTAATTTCCATTTCTGTGTAAATCATTTAAATGCACATAACTGAAGATGCGTAACACACTCACTACAACCATTCACACTGGTAATTTTGTAAAGTAAGTGTGAGCTGATGTGCTGAAGGGTAATTCTTCCCACCTCCAGCTTGGCAAACTTCTCAGCTTTGTAGCAGGCGTACTCGGCATTGATAAGCTTGGTGAAGAGGAACTCATGGAATTCTGAGCTCTGTGTAAATGGGACAAAAGGGAATTCCTTCACACCTGCAGGTGGGCATCATGATTCAGTAAAAGATATACAGTCATAATTCATTCTCAAAAACGCTTGCTAACTTCTAACTCAAATCAAAAACACTTCCTTTAATGCCATAGGGTAGTCCCTCAGATGCTCCGCCCCACACGTGGTGAATTTGACAAAGTGTATTAGATTACAATTACTTAGTATACCTTTAAGGAAGCCTCTGGACAAGCTAGTGATCCAGATCACTTGACACTGGCTCTTACGTAGCATGAAGCAGAGTATTGTACGAGGACTAAAAGAGGACACTCTTAAACAATTCATTTGCTTTCACTGACTGAGGTAATGGTGCAGCCTACACCCTAGCCTAGCCTCCTGGCTTAATTACTACCTTGTGTAGTCACTTGGCTTGTATGTGTGTGTTTTTGACCTTGTGAACTGACCTTTTTAAAGATGGCAGGATCTGGCAGGGCCGGTCCAAAAAAAGGTACGTCATCTCGTGCTGTCACCGACACCTGAAAAAATACTTCTGACATCAGCAACCTGCATATATATGAAAATATCCAATCATAAAGATGTCAGTTGCTCCACCCTAACAGGTCATGGAGATTAAGATGTATCTTTATTGTATAGTCCTGGAAGGGTCAAGATGTTTCTGAGCTTTCTATAAGTAAAGGTAAAGTAAACATTTTATCATATTCAAATAATGACACTGAATAATGACATTTTAACAATTTTCCAGACCTGCTTTTCGTTTGTAGTGAAAAGTTCTTCCTAATGTTGACCTTGGTTCCTACCTTGTAGGTGACATTGTCTGTGCAGGCATTCTCCACTTGGACGACCACATAGGCATGCAGGAAGTTGGATGCAATCATGTCGGGTACAAAGGGCGTGTTCTCCTCCTGGAACACGATGGCTACGATGTCATTGCCAATGTGCCTCTTTCTCTGCAGCTGGACGGTAAACACAGGCACAGTGAAACCCCCTTGAGCCAAATTCTCCATCCCTCTAATCAGCCCAACAGTTCACAAACATGTCAAATTGCTTCTGGATGTCGGCGCTGTTCAAAACAATTATGTGGGGGAGGCAAAAGCTGCAGAACAAAGGAAAACCCACCAACAGCCGCCGTGTCTTGAGGTATTTGGATTTCATGCGTTTTCACAAGACACTTTGACCCCAATCATTCCAACGCATGTAAATGGCTAAGAGCTGTTCGTTTTCACAAATAGATACAGTCAAATGACAAATAGGACTGGGAGGGTTCTCTAACTGACAGGGGGCCATAAAGTAAACAAAGCAGGCCAGTTCCCATTTTCTCTCGCAGTGAAAGGTCGCCACAGCTGGGCAGCTGTTGCGCGGCACAGCGGCTGATGCAGCGCTATCAGTTATGTAATTATACACACCAAAATAAGCCGGGGGACATTTGAAGAGCCACTTTGCACCTGTTGATGACAGACATTAACTGCTGTGTTAAATATGCACTTCCAATAAAACAGCACAAAGCCTATTGACTGTGTGCACAGTGGATTGCAGCCAATATTTATGGGTTTTATGGATTTGTGGATAATTCATTTCCCGGTATCTGCTAAATTATTTTATAATCACCCTCTGTTAAGCCATTGCACTTGTTCACATGAAAATAAAATGTATGTTTGAGATTCCGATGTTGCCATTATTTCAAAATTGCTAGAACGGTCATTATTCTGACAAACTAGCTCATCAACTCAGACAGGTAATTTCTAGAGACTAAAGATTACTTGCAGCAATCAGGCATTACATCATTTTCAGGCCCAAAACGGCAGTCTGTTCTCAGTATTATGTATTCAAGCCAATTATTCTCCCCCCAATTTTCAAGTTGAAAACTTGTTTTTATATTCACCCACAAGCACAGATGGCTGCAGAATGGCCATGAGCAGATGGAGTGCCAAACTAGAGACAGACCAGACAGATTCTTCACAAATAATTCACAACGTACAACATGCCAGGCCTCGATGGACAAGATCAGGAGGTTTCACTGTTATATTGCAGATCTGATCTGGACACATTGCATTTAACAATGATTTCCCCCCATCATAAAGATGGGATGCTTGTTGTGGTCGCTACTCTTGTGGCGCCTGCGTGGGTGTTGTTTGTGTGCATGTGGACCTCTCCGCTCTCCGTGTCTCACCAATAAGGGCTATCTCTGAGCTGTTACTGGGGTAACAAAGGTCAAGCTGCCTTCAGCGGCAGCTGAGAGCAGCTGAGAAAGACAGTAATGAATCTCATTGTAGCATGGAGCGGACTCCCTCAATCACCAGGGAGAGCATGGAGAGTGAAAAGCCCGGTTGCAAAACAACACGTTCTTTCAATTTGGTCGTACTATTAACCCAGCAGCTTTCGACAGTGAGTAAAACATTACATTACAATGCAAAGAATATGGAAGGCCGCTGTACCTGCTGTGAATCTCCTTCTGTGTAAGGGAGCTTAGTGGACACATGGAACATAATCTCCTTGTTGTGGAAGTTGGTGTAGACCGACTCAGTCCCAGTCTGCCCATGGGTGACATCCAGCCCACCCCGAAACCTGAATGAAAAGTAATATCATGAGAACAGAAAAGGAGAGTCGAGTACAGTAGTGCATAGAGCAGAGAAGAGTTTGTGGGTGGAAATGCAAACCCTCAGAGTGGCCGTTACATTCACATTCAGTCATCCATCACTGCAGGAGTACCAAGGGCACTTCTACAGAGCACTACATCATAATGTCGGCAACACAAGAAATATCATGGCAAATAAACCGAGATATGACTGCTGCATGATTTCAGGTATTCATTTAATCCTGCTTAGATCAATAGCCTTATAAAACATGGTCTGCCTCTGCGGAGAGATGATCTGGACAGCAGTACTGAAAGTAATATATTACCATTTCACTGTTGCTCTCTAGAGGGGGAAAATACATTTTAAAGTGTACTAACCCTTTAAAGTCATGGAGCTCAATTTTCTGCCCCAGAAATTCCAGGAACTCGACAAAAGCAGGGCTTTCTTCCATATTTCCAAACAGCTCCTCCTCCGATGTCTACAGGGATTAAGGCAAGGGTATTTACATCTAAAAATCTTAAAGGAAAATAATAGCAAATGGGTCTTTGAAGCATTCTCACCTGTCCAAACTTTTGATAAATGACTCCAAACTTGAAATTGTTACTTAACACGTGCTCATCAAAGGTGACAATGAGCCTTGATGCCTAAGTGCAGAAGCAAAATGTTTTACAGCCAAGTTGACAGAGCCATAGAGAGTATAATTATCGCACCTACATTCCAGACCTACCTTTGGGTAGAGGATGGGGTAAAATCTGTCCACGTTTACATCTTCACAAATAAGCTAAAAGGGAAAAAAAGCTCAAAGCTTTATTACAATTATTTTTCAGACCATAACTGGTATTTAGCTTAACTGTCATTATGGTGTCATACCTTGGCCATCTGAACAACATTGGGAAACTCAGTAAGACAGGAGATGGGAATCACATCATGAAAGGTTTTTAACTTTGTCCTGCAAAGGCAAAGAGTTTGGAAATTAAAAATGCATACGCCTTTAGCCAGACCAGGCTATTTCTGGTCAATGTCATAACCTGCCAACAGTCAGCATATTGTCTTTGAAAGTGTTACCTTACAACAATGTTACTAAAGGTAAAGAAGTCAGGCAAGCGACCAAGAGAATTTCTATGCAGAAAATGTCAATACGCATTTGTGGGTCAGTTCAACCTTATTTTGATACCACTGATGTTAAGATGTCAAAAGCATTGAAAACATCTGAAAGACAGAAATTCCAGTTTACAGTTTACTCCCCGTTTCAAAATGTTCCTTAACTTTCCTGCTGTCCTATGGGTCACAATGACCCGGTGCAACCACAACACGGACATATGACATTCCGCGGTTGGCTCCCTCTGCTGGTAGTCTGCTGAAATGCCTTAGGACAGCGGGACGGTTAAATAAAGGCTGTGTACTAAAAGTGTCGGTGCCTAAAATATCAGAGGTGAGCGACATGCTCATGTAGACCACCATACCAGTCTCTTTGAAGCACTGCCCATTTTATCACCACTGTTAAATGGTGGGCAACATGAGTGATACTGTACCTGGCTACACACTTCCCCTTTTTAATGGACCATTAACAAGCAGTGAAAACAGACATTCAAATCTGAAGTGCAGTCTAGGATACTGAAATTAATTCACAGGTTATCAGGAGCACTGAGCTGCCTCCTACTCTGTCATTAGCCAAATGTGGAGCATAATAATATTTCACAGCGACTAAGCAGAGAGCTGGGGGAGTGGGTGGGCGTGATTATGCAGGTACAACACATACAAATAGCCCCCTGAGCGCCTCGTGGCCTGTGGCGCGCTGAAAAGTTTGTTGTTGTTGTTGTTGTTGTTGTTGTTTTTTTGCTTGTTTATTTTATTATTTTATTTTTTTTAGCTCAAATCTGCCTTGCTGCTTGAGGTTTGACTGAGCCTAGACACCAGTACCTTCACTCACGCCCTGCCTAACAAGTCTGCTACTGTACTGTTAACCAGGCAGCACACGTCTGCACATTCCAACCAGGTGCACCAGATGTACAGTACGCTTGGTATGTGCGCTGCCCAAGATGTCTTACTTGCTACACGCTGTAGCTGGCTGCTAATGGGGATCTAATACAGCAGTGACAAGGAACATAAGAGCAGTGTGTTTGGGAGGAGGGAAACAGCTTTTTGGGGAACAAGGACACCAGGAGATTGTTTAAGTATATTTTGTAATAATCATTGAATTCTTTAGAATTAATGATATAAGAATGCTTCTATGTTCATGTCCATTTAAATGGTGTTCCTAGTTGTTTATTTTTATTTTATGCTATTATGTTACGAAGTTAAAGAACCACTGCATTAGAGACAAATTAGTCAGTCAGCAATAATAGTTGACATACATACTGTGCATGTAAGTAACAGAAAAGTGGAACGTTGACAAAGAGAGAGAGGGAACAGGAATAAGAAAACAGTAAGCGGTACCTTAGCATCAAGCGCAGATGCTCCTGATCTCCAATGACATCATACTTAATGGAAAAAACCAAGTGACCTAGTGCTGCATCCATGGTGTAATAATTAAAGTGCTCCTGGCGAGAGATAAGCGGGTTAACAATAAGGGTTAACAACTTATTCAGTGACAGTTAAAATGCAAACATAAAAAAACTCCTTATTTTGCCTAACTCATTTGGCATGCATTGCTACTACCATACAAGCAGCTTCCAGTTGATTGCATTCAAGTTGTAATGAGCTGTGTCTCAGTTCTTATACAGTATTACACGCATACTCCATAGCATGCAATGTGAGTATGTACAATATTGTACATACAAAATAGCACATACATTTAGAATGCAAACGATATCAGAATCCGTATGAGATAATGTAGAATGTAGACTTAAGTACATAGACTTAACAACTTAAGTACATATTATATTACATTTGGATGTTTGTAATTCTAGAGGTATGTGTCTTTGAGACATTTCAGTTTTCAATTACATGTATATATATACAGTATGCAAATAGCTGTATTGAGTACTGTAACTATTTTGCATCTACTCATAGGCACTGCAGCTACCACTGTACTGTTATTTATTTAAATGTAATTTCTCCGACAGTGGGAAGAAAAACTGAAAGAAAGGAAGTGTGACGTATGTATAATGTGTAAAAACTAACCCTGCTTTCCCATCCTCACCTTGCCCATGAAGTGCTTCCTGTAGATCTTGGCAGTGCTGTTTGTCTCCAGTTTGATGTGGGAGGTAGGACAAGGTGGTTGATCAGCCTCTGGGGGGTCTTTAGGTGCATGGTTGGTCCCTTCAATCCAGTAACCCCCAAACTGGGGCAACAGGATAAGGGGAAAAGGGCTAGTACGACCCAAAACCTAAAACAGGGATAGAAAGCAAAGGCCAGATATGAATATATATCGACATGTAACCACACATTTTATTTTACATATAAATATCCATATACAAATATAATATATCATAAATGTCATAAATGGTAACATTGAATATTGCATACCTCATGAACACTGGGGTAAGGGATGTAGTCCTCCTCTGTCTGCAGGCAAATAAACATAAGTCAAACATAAGTCACAAAGGAAAACACTGCACATTTAACGCTGCTGTAGATACTGTACTGTAGGTTTAAAGATTCGCAACGAGAGCTAGCTAAAAAAGAACGAAAGTGAGCAAGATTTTGAAAATCCCACAAACCACACTGAAGATATTACACCAAACTACATAGCTCTTAAATTATAAACTTAAAGGTGTCTTAAACACATTTATGAGAGTGTATTTGCATGGTACATTTGCTCGATGAAATTATTTATATCGTGCAAACCTCCCTACAGCTTTGGAGGCACCTGTCTCACTAATTTTCCTCTCTGGTGCACACATAGCCGGGGTGTTGCACCTGCTACACTTCTGCAGGCAAGCTTTAACAGATGCTCAAATTGGAATATTTATAGTTTAAAGGGAACTATGGAGAATTGAGCGAGAATGAGCAAAATTTGGTATTCATCCAAGTCAGATGTAACTAATCAGATGAATGTATTCCCTTTTTTGTCCCTATGTGATTGGCAGAAATATTTGGGGAACATTTTTTCTACCTCAATTCTCATAATTGTCATCTTCACTTTAATGGAATGATTAACTCTTCCTGTCTTACTTATGTAATAGAACATTACTCATTTGACAGCGAACAGAAAACACACAGGATACTTTACATATATACTGTAGCCTATGTACTGTATAACGCACACACAAAAAGCACCATATGAACTACAAGCCCAATATGGAATCCCTGACTACACCTATGTCTTACTGAGCTTTACTTCAGCAAGACATTTCATAGTTTCATAGTCATGTAACTCGTAACACTTTGTGTGTTGGAAAGTGTGGAGGGAAGTCAGTGAAACATTTTATAATGATGTCTCTATAGCATACTGGCTATATTTATGATTTTATTATGCAGCATGCTGTTGAGATGTAGGAGCTTAGTTTGGAGGTGAACCAATATGTGCTTGACAGCATGGTTGAAACTTTATATTTAGGTTTTCACTTGCCCCCCACCCCAATCACACAATCTCACACACACACACACACACACACACACACACACACACACACACACACACACACACACACACACACACACAC
>JAODUG010000020.1:2050119-2075852 GCA_027564795.1 Aphredoderus sayanus | reverse complement strand
TAATAGTAGTCTCTTGAATTGTAAATTAATACATCAATTGAAACACATCGATGTTGGTGACCTTTTATTTGTATACAGTGTGGTATCGTTAAAATTGCAACAAAAAGTATCGGTATCGAATTTTAAAAAGTTTGTTATCGCCCATCCCTCATACAGCCTATTTACACGCCTACTGTTTTGATTCAAGCATCGAACCTACCATATTTTACCCCCAGCTCATTTGTTAAATATCGCGTGAAACTATCAGTTTAAACATTAAATCTAAAAAAGAAATGTAAATGATTTGATTTATCATCATGTCTCATTTACAATATTGGATTAGACCAAGGTTTATGTGATTTAAAATAATAATAATAATAAAGTTAAACCCCTCCACAGTGGTTTGACCCATTTTTAACTTCACAGATGTTTTTAGAAGTGACAAGTGAACGACTTTGACTGACAGTATAGTAGACTACGTTGAAGTTTACATTGGGACATGTTAAGTAGCGATAGTTTTACATTCTTACTTTCAATTATTGGAATTTAATTCGATAGCTCTTGCAACACAGCGACAATTCTTGCAACACACCAGCAACTGGTATGTGGATCTCCAAAATGCGTATGGCCTGGCCTATATGCTTTATTCATAGGCTAGCCTACTGTAAATATACATTACAGTATTTTATCCGTTGTTACTTTAGATTTTACATTTTGTTTCAGTCTACTGCAATGCCAAATTATAATAAAGAAGAGAGTGCTGGAGACACTCCCGACGTGCCTAACCTTGAAAAGTTTGAATCTCCAACAGGTAATGATGTTAATTGTGCTGATTAGACACCATTATTATTATTATTATTATGATTATTAATATATATTTTATACTATTATAGCAACCCATTTGCTTGTGTGTATCCTGTTTTTCAGGTAGCCCACCTTCTGCCTCGTTATCTAACCTAATGGCGTTAGAAAGCTGTGTTTCCAACCTTAGCCTTGCACATGAGATTGTTGTGAACAGCGACCTGGGCTTCAAACCTAAAAACCCACACAAAGACAGGCAAATACTAAATACCTACAGTGACATTTGATACTGGTCTTGCATGTTTTTTTTACAATTTCATCACATTTCCCATTGGTATTTCTACCTGTAGCTTGGAAGGAAGAGTCACTGAGATGATACATCTTGCATTTTGGGACATTCTAAAGGATCAACTATGTGGAACTCCTCCAAACTACAGTCATGCTCTAATTCTTCTTCAAGAGGTCAAGATGGTAAGTCACCTTGATTAAAAACTATAATATGACTAACATTTAGTAAGGGTTACTTTAGTTCATTTTGTTTGTGTATGTTCTGATGTTACAATTTACAGTCCACTTTTTTGTGTATATAGTGATGTATTTTGCCTACATTGATTGGACCTATGATAGAAACTTTCCATGAGCATCTTTTGTTGTCTTGTCTATATGTTTGGTTTGATTTGCGTGAATCACTTACCACATACTATGTGTACTGTGTGTTGCCAAAACAAAACCAGTAAAGTGAAGTGTAGCTTTACCGCACATCCCAAATGCGGTTTTATGAGGTGACCTTGTGGGTTCCATTAGATGTTGCAGGACTTGCTTCTGCCCAGTCACGTGAGCCTGAGGTCTCAGCTGGATGCAGTCATAGACATGGAGCTGATCCAGCAGGAGGTGGACCATGGAGCCCTGGACCTCTGCAGACTAGCAGCCTACACCATCAACACCATGGCTGCCTTGTGTGCCCCTGTCAGGGACCCTGAGGTCCGGGCCCTGAGGCGTCTCACTGAACCCGTGGAGCTCTTCAGGTGAGGGGCTGGTTTATAGCACTGCAGCTGGGGATGTGCCTTATTCAGGCCCACACACATTTCCCACATGCATATTTTTATTGTTAGTATTGTTTTGTTGTTGTTATATATTGTTTCATTTTATATTTGTTTACAGTTGATAAACAGCGTATATATGTGCATGTTTGGAATATTTACCCAATATGTTGGGTAAATGTTCCTACACATTAACGTCATATGTCATGGCAAGATGACATGAGGCAGATCCTAAGCTAAATGGCAGCATTTGTTTTAATAGGAGTGAAAACAAGAAACTTTACTACAACTATTGTCCCTTTTTTAAATCTATTCTGTTTTTTATAGATCCTTTTTATGTCTTATTTTTATTTATAGTATATGAAGCAGTGGCAAATTGCATTATTTTAGCTGTTCTCACAACTCAACCACATATCTGGCCTATCCTTCACTCAGGGAGATCTTCCGTGTACTTGGGTTGATGAAGGCCGATATGGTTAACTTCACAGTGCAGACATTGAGGCCTCATCTCCGCGAGCAGGCCATTCAGTATGAGAGAGCTAAATTCCAGCAGATTCTGGACAAACAGCCCGGTGAGCTCCGTCTATTGTTGGTTTCATAAACCATTCCATCAGAGTTTCAAAAGCAAACGATGTGGCTCTGAATATAACAACTTGCAGCATACAATATACCCTGATCCACACTTTGTAATCACTGTGAATATTGTTCTAGAAACTCCACTCTATTCAACATTTGAATGTGGGGGTGAATAGATGTGGTCCCAGTATGTGTCAATCACAATTGACAGCCCGTTAACCACTCAGAAGAACACATGACAATGATTTTCAAACACAGACACTTCTTGTTGGTGAAATCAGCTGGACCCTGATTTACCCAGCGTTTTTCTGCCTTGCTAGAAACAATTTGTAATGAGGGTTTCTGCTAGCATATTGAAACAGTTGTTTTGTCACATTTCTGGTGGTTTCAGATGTATTTTAATCTTGAAACCTCTGCTCTGCAAGATAGCTCTGTACAGTCTGTCAATGTAAACATTTACTCCATTTGTTGGTGTTTTCATATTAGAATTCTTTTCTATATAGTTTTAGTTCTTAAGTTTTTTTTGTTGTTGTTTTTTTTTACCATCACATAATAGATTTTCTGGACAATACCACTGCCTGGCTGCAGAGGGCAGCCTTAGAGGAAGCATTAGTCATCAAACCCATATCTGAGTTTGTGGGTGAGTCCCCCAGGCCTGACAGCAGCAGTCCACTCAGCCCCTCTGCAGTCCTCAACAGGGCCTACATGCACTTGCTATGTTGGGATCCACAACAACACAAGTACCCTGAAGTTAGTACCGGAAACATTTAGTACAATTCTGACCGTGCTTATTTTTACATTAACCAGCATATAACAACATTCACACTTATGGTTTTAGTGTTTTAAATAATACCTGTATGGCACTGTGGTAATTACTGAAGAGGTGATATTGATAATCTATCATATTATTTATATATTGGATCATATTTCTGGCTGTAGTTGTATCCTTTTATGTATGAACAAAACAAGTGGAGAACTATGGTTCTTGGCAATATAGTAACACTTAAATACATGTGTACATAAATACATTAATATTTTTTACGGCCAAGCTACATCAAATGTATGAAGAGCATGTTTGTTTTTACCATCTACACCTGCTGTGCACGTAAAGGGTAAAATTTCCTATTTAATGGTCAACATCAACAGTATGACCCACTGCTATGTAAAAGTGCTGCAAACACCTCGAGTAAAATATAAATGGAAGAGATTTTTACTGATCTCCGCAGTGTATACGCTCCACTTACGCACTGCCTAGTGTAGCCAGTTCTATTGATTACTATGGAAGCATAGTGTTGCAGCATCCGCTCTGTATTCAATGTAGCCTGGCCGTTAAGCATTTTGTTCTGTTCTGTTATTTGTGAAGCTCTTTGAAACAAAGGGGATAAGGCTGTAAAGATAAACATGAATCAGTGTCTTTTAACTAGCATACATAACTCTAATTTAACCTTACTGACCTCTCCTTGACACAGACTGTGGTGATGGACCAAGCCCGCTTGGACGCACTAGGCCAGAGACTCAACCTGCTGGCTCTGGAGGCATCAGTACTGCTGCTGACCAGCACTCAGTGTGGGGGTGCTGTTTACTTTCTACAGGGGTTTGTAGGTAAACTCAAGAAGACCATCACTGCCCTGTTGGAGGGCAGTCACACCAGGTAAGATGAGAATAGGGTGATGTATGCACTGGCTGTCACGAGGAGCAGGTAATGTATAAAGAGGATGCCAATGGACAGGACAGGACGCCACTAGCTTGTCGGAACACATTCTGCTAACCTCATTCTATCTGTTCGAGAGAAACCCTCTCATGATTAACTGACGAATGCAGAACAACAGCTTTAGATTTGAAACACCTATCCTTATACTACCATGTACTGTAATATGCAATGAAATGCACTATCAAACTATGAAATATGTTCCATTCTATATTTAATATTGAAATAACTATCACATTTCCAAACATTTTATTTTTAATCCTCTTAGAAATGTCTCCTTTTTAAACTCTGACCATGCATGCTCCTCCTGTGCCTTTCGTGGAGTTGCCCTTCAAAATACAAACCAGCAACCTGGAGAAGCTATTTGGGGGGTCTGGGGTTGCTATAACAATGTAGCTTTTAAAATGTGCATATACCTTTTTGATTACAATGTGTATATGGTTCTATGATACTAAAGTGAAGCTGACCTGAAGAGGGCGCTGTTGGGGCTTGGGGAGCAACTACTGGTGCAGGTAACAGAGGCACTCACTAGCCATGGAGGCATGCCACTGTCCCAAGAGAGCCAGGATCTACTAAAGGGACAAATATTCAACCTCTGGATGAAGGACAACCCAGTTCGCACACTCATAGGTAAAACTGCTACATGGGCTGTTGTTTTTGGACATACACAGTGCATGATGCCTAGAATTGGGGATAGCACTGGAGATAGCACTGTGTGTTTCCTAATTACAGGTTAATGCCTGAATGCTTTATTAAAGATTACTTGAACCTTGAATAGGTTTAACACTGGAGCAATACCACGTCAGTTGCAATTGCATCCATTTTAAAAGGTCTGTAATGATTTCATCTGCACACAGCTGTTGGCTTACAGTATTGGGCTGTGCAGTCTTTAAACTACTGTAGATGTAACATTTTAAAATGTATTTAACATTATTAGACTAGGGGCGGGAAAGATTCCTGGTTATTAAATTTAAACAGCGGCATCTTTCATTGCGCACTACAATCCAAACTTATCTCATAAAAAGCATTTAATGTTTACAGTCTTGTCAGTAGGGGGTTTAATGACATTCCTAAATGTGTGTGATTTAACAATGTCTTTAAGCGATGTATACTACCGTAGCTTTAACTATTGCCACTTTCTGTGCAGGTTAGTACAATGCAAAATTCTTAAATTGTGACTATGAGCACAATTTCATATGGTCCCATCCATGTGCCCTTAACCCTCCTGTTGTCCTTATATTGTATTATGGCACCACCTGATTGTGTAGATCCATCCAGTGGGGTAGGAGATTGTAAGTACACTTGTCATATTCAGCTAATATCTCCTCACATTCCACTAACGGTTTCTACACAGTTCTGGCTCTGTAAATGGGAACACAAACAAAGTGTCATATATAACAAACACTATCCCATGGCAATGCTCGGAGGAGCTTCTGGGGAAGCACCGTATGGCATTGAAGGGAGATGTGTTTTTGATCAAGTTCAAATATTAACCAAATTTCTCCAGCATCGCTTACTCAACTTTTTTAAGTGGAGTAGACTGTACTCCTAGTTGTATGTGCTCTATAAAACTGCTGCAGATGTCTGATTTATATTTTTAACACGTTCTCCATTGCCCACATAGGAGACAGAGTACAGAGCTTCCTGCAGGCCACGCTAGAGGCTGGCCCTGCGAAAAGGGCCCCAGAACCGCCCGCTACCCTGAGGCTTCTCAGCACTGAGCTGTTGGAGCTGGGGACAGCCTTCGGGCAGATCATTCACTTCAACCGCGTAGTGTTTGGTCCCTTCTACAGCCCCATCCTCAGAAAGCTGCTGTTCCCACCAGGACAGGCTGAGACCGGGATGGACTGGCGATAGGCTGGGTCCAAACTATTGTCTAACCGTCCCATCATAAGCTCTTTATACATTTAGACTTGCAGTGTGGATTTTCATTTTAGTGTGAATAATGCAATGGCTTTTGTTAAATATTTTTAAGGTGTATTTTTAAGGTGTAATAGGCATATGATATACTACTAATTTTCTTACAATTTAGATTGGATTTGCTAGCCTGTTAGTATCAGATTTAATCTATACAAATCCAAATAAAAGCAGCAGCATTTGCTGATGCTACTGATATTTGCTGATAGTGTGCTGGTAGCATGCTGGAACAAACAGATAAAGCTGCACCTCAATGTGTTCTGCAACTAAATTGAAAATAAATATATAAAAGATCTGCAGAAACTCAGGAATTCGAGAGCTTCAAAAAATGCAGTTGACTTGGTGTTGCCAGTATTCCAAGGTACAGTATCATATGCAACTTTCAAGGCCAACGAAGAAGCTGTACAGAATGTCGACCTACATTGCCAGTATCATTATTGACTGTTGCACCCATTGCCACTACTGGATCTATTTATAAATTGTGTCAATGTATTGGAATCCTTTTTTTATATATTGTACTATGAAATCATGACTATGATGATGAAACTATAAGGCCTAAAGATTGTATATTCTTTCACAGAGACCAAAAGCTAATCGTTGATTTGTCTTGAGTACTAAAACTATTTTATGACATCTGTGTCTGCTATCTCTTCCTCCTTCAAGCTCCAGTTAGATCCTGCATGCAATGACAAGATTAGGATATTGAAAACATGTTGTTAGATCAATCCAAGCTGCCAAAGAATGTGTAAATAACTTGGCTGTATAGAAAAAGCATTTTAAAATTGTTACCTAACTGTATTTAAACCAAAATGTCTATATAAACAATACAATACTGTAAACTCCAATTTATGTAGTGTCATAATTTACGATATGTAGTTGAGTTAGATTCCATCTGTTACCACCCAAATATGAAAACCAGCATTGTCAAGACACTTAGGAGCAATTTTGTAATTTAATTATTTAATTTTTTATATTGCTTCGAAATTTTAAACAGTATCACATAATCATTGACAAACCATACTCTGTCCACAAACATGGGCAAAGCATTGTATGCTGGTACATATCTTCCCCCCCCAATGATACTACATTTCTGTTTCACCTTAATAATTCTCACAGTAGCTATCTCCAATAGACCTGAATCAATAGAAATGCTCATTAATTTTCTACAGTGCTCTATACATTACAGTACCTACTGTACATTGATAAGACCTGAAAGTCACAGGTAGGCCAGTAAACAGACCTGAACTTTCTTACTGACCTTTCTTAAAACAGGAGTGAGATAAAGGGCCTGCTCAAACAATAAGAAGGATGCAACAACAGGGTTTACCTTTCCATTTGGGTGTTGGGGTTCATTACTGGGCAGTGGAGGTACATGGCTACACAGAGAGAGACCTAATTGGCAAAAAATAGAGTTGGCTGTGCACATAATAAAATGACCCCCCCCCCCCCCCAACTGTCCTGTCTCATTCCACCTCTCTGCCCTTTCTTCTTTGACACACGAACCCAACTCACATCGGCTCCTCCCCTTCAACTCACAGCTTGGTATCCGGAAACTTGAACGCTGGAGTGAGCTACACAAGGGAAACACTGATGTTAAAATAGACATGCACAGCCATATCATGCCACCAAAACCTGTTTGCTTTAAATAGCTACTGCTCATTAAAAAGTATCACATTTATGTCATGTATACAAGAGCAGGTTGAACAGCCTGGTGGCATATACGCACAATGATTTAACAAACATTACGAAATGGCTGAGAAATGGCGACGATGTACACGTGGATGGACGAGATGAGTGGCTGTAATGATGTTGCGTACAGGAGTAAACATAAAGCAAATGGGTGTGATGAAACACTGCTTCAGTAGGACATTCGAGGACCGCTCAGGCCGAGTGCATAAATGTTACAAAACATACGCAGCATGCATATTCTTCTGAAGCCAACAGTTAAGTGTCGATGAGGCAGCCACAGTACCGCACACACAGACAGACCAATCTCCAGCACGGCAGCGCAATGCCTCGGGTAGCCTGCTCCGGTAAAACACACACGGAATTGGGACAGTGGCCGGTGATGTAACAATCCAAAACCCCATGAGCACAGACGAGACGCACAATAGTTAGTGCAGACAGGGAATAACCCACAGGTATGTGAAGATCCCAGAAGATGCGCATTCAGTCACAGTGCAGGAGAAATACAAAATATATATTGTGATAAGTTCCTGGCATAGCGAATCAATTTTCTATAGCTACCCAGCAACGTTTTCTAACGCAGTGGAATTAATTCGTTTTTCACCGCTGTTGATTTTCAGGGGACACACATTCTGAGTATTAATGCGAAATTGATGTGAAATGGCGTGGCTAACTATGCGTGTAATCGTGATAATAAGATGCTATGTTATAGAGATCTTCTGCACTTTGTGCTTTGAGTGCATCACATATAATCAAATGAAACCAAGTTAGGGATATTTTGTGTTAATTAATAATAATATTGCCAAAATAGTATATCGGTCTGAACTCAACTGCATTTGGACCTGTCCATACTTAGACGATTTGCTTCTGGTTAGGGAATCCTTTCTGATCCCAGCTTAATCATTCTTTCCCAGAGTATTTCAGTAAGCCCCGTCTATCAAAATGCATCAAAGACTGAATTGAGTAATTGCACTGTAAAAAAGAAGCAGTTCTTAAAAGGGATAGTGCCATGTTTTAACACAGTGTTCTGCAATTGACAGCGCTGTTACATTTGCAGTCTCTCAGTGCTACCGTGAATGCTCAGAGGCACGCAGGCTGTAGAAGGCCAGAGCAAAATGCAATAGTCTCCATCCGGACAAAACTGTACCTCTTCACAGTCTCAGCAATAATTTCCCCTTTTAAACCTTGTCCAATAATAAATCAGGAATCATTGATTTCATAGTGTCATCAGTCTTTTAAGAGCATATGGGAATCGTGCAGTTGTTGGGGTGGTAACTGTGTAGAAGGGAAAGGGAACTTCAGTTGTTTCTAGATAAATAATAGGGTTGCCATACGAGTAAGGCTATTGTCCTTTTAGAGCAAAGATGTCCTCCCATGTGCATGCTGAGGCACAAGGGCATTGATAGTTCCTGGTCCATTTGATTTCAGACATCACTGATAAATGTGGGAATCCATCATGTCCCTGTATGATTATATTACAAATGCGTAGAAAATAAATTGTTTGCTGCATGTTGCTGTTTGTTTCTCAATAAGTGTCCTTCTTGCATCCCATACTAGCAAGGCAGCCTCCTCCTAGCGCCTCACAGTGGTAGATGCCTGGTAAGACAGGATATGCTACAGAACGGAGAAAGAAGAAATTAACAGACTGGAGGGAAACTAATAATAATAAAAAATAAAATAAAATAAAAAATGCTTGAGGGGAATTAAGAAAAAAAGGTAGAAAAGTGTACGAGTCCTGAGACCAGGCAACAGATTTATCATTAAAATCTTGACAATGCTCATTTCCCCAATCCGATTACCACCAAATAGGTTTGACAGCAGGCTGACGGTATTTTTTTACAAAATAGCTCCTTTGACATTACATGTACAGTAAACTATAATACAATATACAGCTCACTTTATATAGTTAAAGATGCAAGGATAACATGGCAAATTAGCAGCTACTGTGGTCACAAGACCCAACTGCATTGTTTGTTTTTTGAAAATAGACCTTTGTCCATTTAGATTGTTTTTGTCAGTGTAGTTGAAGAAATCACTTTATCTCTAAAATTTTGTCCATGGCAAGGCAGAGAACAGAGCTTCCTCCTGTGTTCCACTATATTTCCTGCTGCTGTACTATCCAGTAGAAGGCACTCTTATCAGCTCTTGTCAAATCCAAGTGCTCTCAAATTTTGATGCTGGGATTAAATATACAAATTCTGGCATTACACCAATACAAATTCAAATTAAACATTACAATATTTCCATTACAAAAGTTATCCTATACCTCTTTAACTTAACTGTTAATTGCATGTTTAAATAAAGGTCTAAAATAAATCTGTATTTAAATACAAAATAATACAAAAACCAAAAAACAATGCTTGTTTGGCTTATGGAGAAAACAAATGTCAGAAAAGATGTAGAATAGTAAAGAGGAAACCTCTAGGAGCTACTGGGGGTTGAATGCAGATGTAGAGGAGGCAGTTTGGTTGAGAGAGTGGGGCCGCTGGAAAAGTTAAGTTCGTCATCCATTTCCTGGCTCCGCATTAGGCTGCAGCGGCAACAGAGGGCGGCTTTTGGGGGGCAGTTGGGGACTGCCAGGGTAGACATGGGGGGGAGGGGGGGCGTTTGATCACGTTGGGGTAACAGGTATGGTGTGTCAGTCACTGGGCGGGGCAGAAGAGAAGTGCAGGAGTAGACAGCCCTGAAGAACGCTAGATACCATCACAGTGACAAGGCACAGGACTTCATGTGTGTGTGCGTGTGTGTGCGTGTGTGTGTGTGTGCGTGTGTGTATGTGTGTGTGTGTGTGAGAGTGAGAGTGAGAGAGAAAGAGAGAGGGGGGAGTCCAGGAGGCCCAGGGGGAGGGGCGGTGGGGGTACTGCATGGCGAAGGGGCAGAGATGGGGTGGGAAGGAGGGGGATGGGGCGTGGTCTGGGGGTCCGGCCTTAGAATATGGTGGTCTCGTACTTGGTGCTGACCGGTCTTGGTCTGTTGGAGTCCCGCTGGTCCAACAGCCAGGTGGCGCTGCCCAGCGAAGTCATGTCGGCCTCCATCTCCAGGGGGTCAATCTGCCGGGAGGAGGGGGTGGGGGGGGGGGGTGGGGTGAAAGGGGAGGGCGTGAGACCAGCGGCGACCAGCGGAGGGCAGGAGGGCGTGGCCGTGGCTCAGGAGGTCCCCCTTGTCACGCTATTGGACTCACAGACACGCAGGCTCAATGGAGAATGTCGGACGATGAGTGCAGACAGAGAGGCCTAGCGGCACATGGACACACCTCGATGCAGCACAGTGGACACCCACATGACAGGCAACAAACACTGGTTCGGTCGGTTCACACTGTGTAGAGCGACATGCTTCACCCATGGATCCTACTGGCATGATTGTAATTTTACGGACATTACCGGTAAGCAGTCAATCGTGTTCCCAGAAAAAACGGATTAAAACTGATTTAGAAACAGCTTTGTGCAGCATCGTATGGATGAGAGATTTTGCATGAGCAAATTTAGAGCAAAAAGCCTTGTGCAAATCAATGAGGGTGCCTGAAAAAATAAATAAAATAGGCGCCTAGCATTCGTGCTAATGAAAACGGTTTTCAGTTTAAAAATCAGAAAAACAAATCTATGATAATCAAATGCCCATAATGACATACTGTACAACTCCAGTATATTTTTACGAAAGAAAGCTTAAATCCACCCAGCTGCCACCATTTAAGACCACCACGCTAATTAGCAGTGGAACTGTGAGCTACTGCAACGACCTCAATGAAACATAAACTTCTCTCACATCTAAATGAAAGACCCATTCTTGTCGGAATAAAGCGCTTAACCACAAAATAGCAGAACAGGAGCTAAAGGCGTCCCTGAAATTTAATACTGAAACCTAAGATGAATATAAAAATGTATAAAAGAACAGGATGGGGAGAGCGTTTATGTTGGAATTATATAGGGAGTGATAAAACAAGGTTATAAAAATCGGGTCAAAGCTGAGCAAGAACGGTGTAGAGGAGTTAAAAGAGGACTGATGTGTTAAGCAGATGGGTGAAGGATGAATGAACGTATAGAGGAAAGGTAAAGAGAAGGACCTGGACTCCAGGGCTAACAGAGTGCAACGGGAGGTAGGAGGGGCGGTGAGAAGTGCACGTGTGACAGTAACAGCACCGGCATTCTAGCAGAGGGGCACCCTGGGAAGCAGGAGGACCAAGAAGACAAGAACAAAGACATGTTAAAAGAGGAGAGAGACAAAAGAGGAGTACACACTGTAAGTGATGCAACTATGCAAGTATTATTCTGTATTTGTTTCTGCACTAGGTTGCTGGGCAGAGCTATGTTGGAAATTTGCTGACATCAGCAAACGTCTATTTGAAAAGTTTTAATCAATTTTACATAAACCGCCATTAGTTGGCCAACCTTAACAGGTGTAAGAGGTGTTTTGTCAGGGAGACAGACAGACAATCAAGGAGATGTCAATCAAGTTGAGTCATTACCTACTGTAGCAACACTGCAATAATCAATCGATCTATACATTTTTGCCCCCCGTCAACCGTTCCATCACATCTAAAACGTATCCTTACCAAGCAGGCAGAGCAACAGCCAGCAATGTATAAAACAATAAAACAAAAATGTATACCAGAAAATGTTCAAAAGCTTTATAGCTTGCTGAATGTTCTGGGCAGTTTAAGGTGGTGGCAGTGGTAGCATCTATATGTGATGCATTGTACATATGTACATATGTTATGAGTATTATGAAAATATTAAAAAAAATAAAATCCCCAGGTAAGTATTTTATTAAAATAATATAATTAATCTGGCAATGCCTAGGGAGCCATACAGGTGAGCTGTGGTGTTTTCTAAACTTTTATTAAACAACAGTGTATGTAAAAATACATAATGAAAAGATGTTTTTGGAGCTTACAAAAAGTATTCCTTTGCGAGCATGCCCTAGTAGAGGCTTAGCCCCCCCTAGCCATTAATCTCTAGTGATGTCCCTGAAGCAACATAAGATGTTTTGGAGTTAGAATTGTCTAGTAGTAATAATATTTATTGTATTTTGGTGGATGCTCAACTACACTCAACCTTTATAAAATAAATGCAGTTTACTTTCATTCATCTTTCCAGTCTTTTAAAAAAATGCACCAAAGGTCTGGGAGTGCAAGCAGTAAGTCTTTTATGAAAACAAAAATATTCCATTCCACCTTTTAAATCATAAATGCATGTGCTCTGTGTGGCTGAAATAAAAACATTTATCAAAATGTCCGTGCCTGTCTTAGTCACATTTTCAGTAAAATAAATAAATAAAATTAAATTCACAAGGCATTTTTACACTCTAACAAAATGTCATCACAGCTGCCACCAGCTAGGCCTATTATAGCTCCCTGATGACTCTATACATTACCTTTCTAAGTAAGCAGTAAAGTAAAGTGATCTATGTGCTCCAGGAGTTTGCTGGTTTCCAACAATGCATCTCTTTAAGATAACAGTGATAACTTGAGTTCTGTGTATTCAAAGAAATCAATGCATCAATGCGTGAGGTAAAGTGAATGTAAACATTTAGGTAATTCTCTCAGTCAATAGTCAAACAGTGGAAGGCCCAGCCCTGCTGAGCTCCCAGAACATTCCCAGAGGAAATCATATCCTGTAAGCAAGAAATGAGGCTATTCATTCATCATATTTCGCGTTTGCCCTTAGAAAAATATACCCCGAGCTGAGGGAGGCACAACGTTGGAAGCCAGGCAGGAAGAGATTGTAGCAAAGTAATGACTCATCACTTTCAGAGTGCATGGTAATTCTTCCTTTGTAGTGGGCTCCGGTGGGGCTTTTAAACGACTGGGAAAGAAGTCGGTCACAAGGTCTGTTGTACCTTATCTGATTATGAATGCAGACAGACCTCGTTCTAGCCAGGAGTGCAAAGTCAGAACACCAGAACAACACATGGCTGCTGTCACATAAAAACCTTATAACGTCTCCAAAAGTCAAGTCAAAACTAAAAAAATAGTTTCTACTCAATAAAGCAAAAAAATAAAAAACATTTTGAAGAATAGTTCCCAAAAGTGTCATAAAACTCAAGAGCTACATATTTAATAAAAAGTTGTAGTCTGTAGATCTAGTATCATAATGATGTAGTATAACTACTGTAAAATTGCTAATGGGAAATGGGCATTAAAAGCACACCACTTTAAAAGAAATGACAAATTGCTCATAATATTAAATGTGTCTCAACATTGCCAATACATTCTCGCAAACACACACACACACACACACACACACACACACACACACACACACACACACACTTGCGTTCACACCGTGAAAATTGCCCAGGGGACGATACTTACTGTTGATCTCCGCATGCTGTTCCATGACTGAGACACAGGACGAGTGGTTTTGGTCTCGATGACCTCTGATCCCAGAGAGGACGGTGGCATATAGTGCCTTTGCCTGGACTGGACTGCCAGCTGATAAGCAACTTCAAATGCCTGTCCCAGGGTCAGGATGATCTCATAAGTCTGCGTCTGCAAGAACAGTATAAGAGTGTGTTCTAGCTCAGCACTAAAACGTTTTGCTACACAGTCTCCCTGAAATAGTTACATAGCTTGTGACACCCAAACACATGTAATATAGTGCAGTATCCTGTGTGCTGTATATGGGTTAATATAGACCAACATAAACCAGTTACAA
Organism: Aphredoderus sayanus; assembly: GCA_027564795.1. NCBI lineage: Eukaryota > Metazoa > Chordata > Actinopteri > Percopsiformes > Aphredoderidae > Aphredoderus > Aphredoderus sayanus. The sequence goes on along the minus strand of JAODUG010000020.1, from coordinate 2,061,492 downwards.
ATGCATGCACACTAAAACTATAATACGACATATGATATGGTTATTTTGAAATGATTGATGACTACTACAGTATTTGTTTCACATAATACAGTGTTATTTATGACGAGGTATCAAGGTGTGCTCCTTTAAGATGAGCAGGTGGATGTAACTGGCAGCGTAAACTAAGGCGCAGCTGTGCTCGGTGTTAGGCACAGTTGCCTTGCAGCACCGGGCCTGGTTTCATCTCCCAATGCGGGTGCTATTAAAGCACATTTCATCTGGTCTCCTTCCACCTCCACAGAGGTGAGATGAAGTGGCATCTAAGTCAGGGGTCTCACACTCAAATTACCCATGGGACACTTTCTCTCCTGTTCATCTCACGTCAGGGCAGCACTAGCCATGGACAATGTGTTTTTATTTTCTTAATCATAATTAACGTAATATAAATAACTCAAATATACAATTATTGACATTTTTGGAGGTGGGGGGGGGAAGGGGGTGGGGTGGCCCTATTTATTTATTTCCCAGCGGGCACCTTGATTTCAATTTGACGTCAAAGCTTAGTCAAGACTTGATCAGGATGCAAGAACATAATTTTAAATTCAGTTTGGATGCAAATTTCTTCCAGTGGTAATTGGGTGAAAATAGGAAGTTAATCCCACACTGAAATTGGTTCAATGTATATGTAGGCCAATATGTTTGACGTTCATTTTACTTAAAATCACTGTGTGATTTTGAATCAAATATGAGTTTGACTTGCATTTTTGACCTGTTTTTTGACGTTGATTTGATGTCTTTTCAACATCAAGTGCCCACTGGGTTATTGGGGCCCCCTGATCTCGGGATCAGGGGGACAGCGGCCACTCACCACTTCCACAGTGCTGAACACATGACAGAAATGATGGCCGCTCTTTAGATCCTTGGTGATGTAAGCAAAGGTGCAGAGGTCATCTGGGTCTTGGGCTGCGCATGAAATGTTCCTGATCTCATGCTCCGCAACAATGGTCTAATGGGAATGAGAGACAGGAAGGAAGTGGGGCTTAGCTGGAAATCAACCTCTAATGGAGAAGTCTTTAAACTGCTAACAGCCTCAGATGGAATGTTTGTTATAAGGCAATCAATAGAGAGATAACGAGAGCACGAGAGCCATTACCTTAGTGGCTGCATCAATGAACTTGACCCCTCTATAGGTGATTGACAGTATGACAACTGGACCCTTTCTAGAATCCTTTGATTTCTAACAGCAATTCACAATACACAGAATAATTAATACAAAATATATATAAAATCAACAATAATATTAATATTAATAATAATAATATTAATAATAATATTAATAATAATAATAATAATAATATAATAATTGCATAAACAATTGTAGTTCTATAAACAGGTACAATACATGATTTATGGTATGCCACAAGTATAATTATTTGTATGTGCATTTGAGTAAATTGTTTGCTATTACAGTATACAATTTCCAGTAAACTGGAATGTACTATTATTGCTTTTTAATGCATTTTTCTAGCATGCTCTATGAACATTTCATTGTAAGCTGGAACAAACCCTATCAGTCACACATACATACCCTAATTTTAGCGCAGGCATCTTGAGTGGACTCAATTCCCCGTAGATCCCTGATAATCATTGATCCTAGGTACTGAAAGAAAGACTCACTTCAACCCAACACACTTTGATTCACCAAGCACAGAGGATCCACAAAGGATTGTGACACATCACAGGACAGTTACTCTCAGAGCGCACCTGAGTGCTGATTGGCTATCTCGCTACACAACAGCAGTCACAGGCTCACACCACTCTCTGCATTCTCGCCCTACAGCCATGTGCATTTCCGTGCACAGTTATGTTTCACATATAAATGGTGAGGTGAATAGGCAGATTAAAGGTACCCTCCTCGATTGTATAACTTTAATCTGATTCCACATCCCCTTTTTTATTACTGTAGGAGATGAATTATGTGTTGTCAAAAACAAATGCTAATAACTACTAGTATTTTTCTGTTGTAGGAAATACTGTAGGGTTCCATGTATCCACATGGCATTTGTATTTGGTTTAATCAGGATTCTTACAGTGTCTAGTAAAACCACCAGTTTGACACTGCTTGTTAATGTAAATGGTCAGCAGGATGAATCATTCTAGTGTTAGCTGGAATAGCAGCTAAAGGCACAAAGTGACAAGTCTACACCATGCAGCACCTTTTTCTGTACAGTGTATCGGAGGTGACTTACAGTAGCCTCGTACCCGCAGGAGTCCAGGATGAGTTTCTCTGGCTGGTGGTGCCAGGCGGACACGGTGGCATAGGTAGCAGAGTGGCTGGGTGGCCGGAGGTTTAAACGTGATTCTTTGTGTCGATCACTTTGTCTGTCCTGTAGAGAGGCACAAAGTGACGCATGGTGAATCTATGATGTCATTTGATTGTCTTCTTTTGAATTGAGTCTAACAGTTAGTGGTGCGGTTCCCAGCAAGCATTGTGGTTAGCTGCATACAGGCTGTAGGCAAGACACCTTGTGTCTCAGCCAGGATGTTGAGAAGCAATAGGATATGTTCCAGTAGTTGAACACACTGTATGTGGGCACGTACAGTAAATAGAATGCTGTCACTAAATAAAGGCAATAAATACATTTAGACACAATGCATATTAAAGTACATCTTGTTTATATATTATACACATAAATGTCACTGCAATCGCAACATCACAAATCTCGCACTGTTAAAAAACGATTGGCGAATTTGTTGAATTTGTAGCCTCAACTGCAATACTCAAAGTTAAAAATGCAGTCATTTATTTCAATTGAAAGCCGATTTTCTTTTTTCTTTTTTTACTGTGCATTTGACCGGGGTAAGAAAGGGCTTACGACAGAGCGCGGCCTGTCGCCGTAGGACCTCAGAGAGGCACTGCAGTCCTGATCTGCTCCTCGACGCCTCCGTCCCGACTCGCTCAGGGGGAGGAGCATGTCCATGGAGCGGCTGGTGTATGGGTCCATCTGGCCCAGAGGAGACGTGGTCTGGGACAGGAGGTCGTGGAACTATGCAGTACGGGATGCACACACACACGTTATATACGCATGCACAAAACGAAACACAGAAACCACTGATTAGTGATTATACACCATACAGACTAATTTGATCTACGCTGTACAGCCAAGCATGATTCCACACAAAAGCGCATCCTCAATTGAGAATCTCTTGTGTTTGCAGTCCAGTATAATCTGCCTGGCTATTCAGCTGTGGGAAAATGAATGTATCAGAGTTTTATTCCAGTTTATTTTAGGAAATAAACTGAAGAAAATAAAAGTTGACATGTTAGAGCAGCCGTGTTCAAGTTGCATTGGACATCCAACAATATGCCTGTGTTCATTACTTCTGAATTAGCAAATCAGCTCTCCTGTTTCTGTTTGAAGGTGTGCTAATTTGTGAAGTCAGATGGAATAGCATTTGGTGGAATGAAAGCCTACATGCTGGCTAGGGAACAGGAAAGGACACCAGAAGCACTCAATCATCTAACTTGTTCAAACACGGAGCAAAGGACACTGGGTAACCTTATTTTTTGGAAGGGGGGGGGGGGGGGTGTTTGGGATAACCTGAAAGGTCTGAGTTTTGTTATGACAGGAAGATAATTTATCCTTTTGCTGCTCAAATCACTTTGGATAAAAGCATCTGATGAATTGTGATTGGTATGCAAGCATTGTCACACTGTTCCATAATTTAATATGAACAATGTCACAGAAGCGTCTTAGGGCTAAGGCTGGGTCTAATGTTCCAGTCAAGGGTATACCAAAGCAAATACTGTAAGAATACAGGACACACTCACATACATGCTTAACTACAGTGGACAGTGTGGCCCTGTTTGTGACATGTCACTAACACGTCGTGACACTGCTAAGGTCAATAGTTTGAATCACACTGAAACATTCTATACTAAATTCTGACACTACTGGTACTGTTTGTAGTCTGTTTGTAAGTAGCAGGCATACACAGGAAGCTGTCTCTTCACTGGCAGCTAGAAGGAAACAGGAAAGTCAGCCAGCTGAATCTGAACTGATGCTTACCATAATTTGGGAGAGCCGATGGGATTTGCTAGGGGCCTCTTCATAAGGTCTCTCCGCTAAAGACGCAATGATCCGCTTCCTGTGACCCAAGAGGCCGATCTTAATGACCTGAAGCAAAGCACATGGGCACATGAGCTGGACCTTCCAGCGACTGCCACATCAATATCTCATAGAGAGTAATTTCTGTAGACTAATACAGATATATCCTGAGTACAGCGACACCCAGTCTGAGGCACACACACACACACACACACAATCCTCTTTGGCAAGCATCCACAGGCAAACAGAAATGACTCTCGTCAATAATTCAGCTTCAATCTGTTTTGCCGTTAGCTTAAAGTACAGCACCGTCTCCTGCACAGCACACTCCATAATTCACAGCACTGCGTTGGAATATAGTGCTAAAATAACAGCATAGCACTGGCTGATTTATGAGATGTCGGCAGGTGCTATGCAAATACAAAAGTGATTTGTAGGTAATATGCAAAGTAGTGTCAAGACCTACGTTTATTTTATTATTTAATGTGATTTTGATGTGATATGTCACAATTGCATACAAATATGACGGTATATTGTGTATTTCTTTGTTACAGGGGTTATACAATTCAGTGGGCACTGTGTAACTCAATATATATATTTATAATGACCACCAAAACAGTTTAATATTTTCGACATCTGGTTTAAGTGAGACCATTATGTGTAAGGTGTGTGAAATTGGGATGAGAGCCTTTAGGAATATGACAGTGAAAATCACTCCATAGATCATCTTGATGGGTGGTACTACTTTAGGTATGACTGAGGAAAGAGGATATGTAATTTCTAAAGGGGCGAGGCCACTTCTGTGTGCTTTAAAGTAGTTCAATCACTCAGCTCAATGTGCACTGCTCTAATGCCAATCTCATCGCAGTCTGTTGGACGCCTTCCCTCACACATGGCTCATATGCTTGCATGGCGCTGTCTCACTGCAGCAGCTGCCGTTACTGACAACTTGCCATTTTGTCAACATTAGAACAACCTATCACTGTAAACCTTAACGTCAGTTTAAATTACAATTTCCAGTAAGCCTAATTTCATTTGGACTAATATGTTATATCCCATTTACGGTAATCATTCAAACCAAAATGAAATCTTCTTCAAGGGGTAGAAATCATTTTGTTCATTTTTAATATATTTTTAAACTAACACCACTGAACTAATCCAGTGGCACTTGTCTCAGTTGAACAGATCAGGTATTATAGCATACACATACAGATTAAAATGCGGATGAAATTTCGATATATTAACCAAACATTACAGTAACAAATACTGTATATTATTACAGCATTTATTAAATAAATAAATACCAAATGGTTACCTCTAAGAAAGATACAATAAAATTGTAGCCACTATAAAAATGAAACACCATAGCACATGTATCTGTGTGGTGTTTAAAACAGGTAACTGCATGTCTACACATCTTCAGGGCAACAATCAGGGAACCAAGTCAATCTGCACTGCCATTAGACTACAGTGGTGCATTACCCATCTGCCAGCAATGTCACTGAACTCAGACTGAATAAGGGCTATTCAAGGGATTGTGTTGAGAGCATGTCTTTGTGAAGTCCCTACATGTGCACACACAGAATGCACAGAAACACGGACAGTCACACACACACACACACCAGTGTGCACAAACGTAGTTTTACTGCAGGTTGCTTCAGTATTTACCTGTTACCAGATTGACACGGCGAGTCAATCTGAATAAGAGCATCAGCTAAACCAAAAACATTCATATAAATGGAAATGCGGGGTTCCCTACATTGACAATCTCCAGTTCCCAGAGGTTCTTGACGCAGTCCAGTGTGCGGTATCCACTTGAAAGGAAGTTGGGCAGGTACTCATGCAAGCCGAGGCCATCCAGCCAAGTGGCAAGAGAGGTGCTGCCGTCACAGCCTAATGCTTTTACCTGCATACAAATGCACACGGTAAGCCAGTTTCCTATTACAGGGCCGTTTACAGTGACAGCACATGAAACAGACGTTCTGTGGAATTATGGTGACAGTTCCCTTATTTAACAATATGTTTTCTATTCATTAGCCCCTATTTTATAAGTTCCCTGATCAAACAAATGATAGCTGCACAAAGTATGTGAGGTCCCTTATATTTTAAAATATAATATATACTGTAGCAGGGCACTTGTTACCAATGAAAATGGTAATTAGATCAGTTCTTAGATTATTTTAAAATGTATAATGATACATTTGATAATTTATCAGTTTTAGAATTTACAGAAGTCACACATTTACAAATATTGCAAAAAACAATTCTGAGCAATGAAACATCTTATAGTTGTCAGTACCATTTTTCTTAGGCTTTTAGTTACATATAATGACTCTATATGGTTCTATATTTATAAGCAGGAAGCATGTTTGCATTCATTCAACAGCATACCTTGGGAAGGCTGCGTGCCGCATGGAGGATTTTCTTCCTGTGTCCTGGATCAGTTATCCCCATGTCTCTGAGATCCTGGTCTTCCATCACGTTACTTCCCTACATGTACACATAAATATAGCCACAGAGGCATGCAGACACAGAGGTGCAGACACACACAGAGATACAGAAACATAGGGCAAACATGTGCATGCACGGAAACACACGTACGCACGCACACATACAGACATGCAGGGACATACCATTATAAAGAAGGTAGACAATGATCACCTATTACATTATATTAGTGCATAATGCTGTATGATTGCAATACATTTGTATTTGTAAACTGTATTCTGTGGCCCTTTAGTGGAATATTATACTATCATCTACAGATTCTGAATTCGCATTCAGAAGTCAAACTGTAGCTGACTTTCATTTGACACCTGGAAACTACAGAAACATTTGAATAACATCATTGTTTGAATAAAGAACACAGAAACATGTGTGACTTTATAGAAAAATTATTTAAAGGTGATGTAAGCAATGCTGGAGAAAGACTGTTGATATTTGAAGTCAACATCCAAACAAATGCATATCATGCATGTGGACAATATATGGACTTACAGTATAATGCAACACACATTGACTTAAAATTAGTAAGAGACAGAGAGAAAGAGAGAGAGCGAGAGAGAGAATTGCAATGCAGTTTATTGTAGGCTCAAATTTAGGTCATAGATACACAATACTAGTTTTCCATTTGCTCTGTTTGAGTGACAAGCATTTGTCAGGATTTCATAGTCTATTTCACCTAGCTGATTATATTCAGTGCTCTGGTTGCTTTATCCTCTTATTTGTCAGGTTTATAGCGAAGAATAAAGATACAAGGAGAGCCTTGAAAAAGTGTTCACCCCGTTCCCCTGACTCCCCCACCCTCTCCCCCCATGGACTGCTGCAGCGGATTGATTCTTCCTGGCCAAGAATGCTAAAACGTACGTTGGTCTTTAGTCAATCTGCTCTCACTGGGCTGGTGTCTCAGCACAATGCGGTGGTATTTAGCAGACCGCCAAACTGCAACAGCATGGTGCAGTTTTGTGGAATTGAGATCAAAATAAACCCAAGTCTGATGTAAGGCAGGCTGAAAATAGATTCACCACTTTTATTAACAGGCTTCGAAGATGGGTGATGCCTTAGGAGATGCAGCAAAACCTATTATTCATGCGGCACTTGGAACATGTGACAGGATTGTATGGTTCAGTTCTCACATATAGTGCACGAGCAATGCAAGCGTGATTTGATTATATATGACTTGCAGATGTAGCCATAGTAAAGGGCTGTTTTACTGTATACACTCGCTGCATGCTAAGATGAATTACAGCTGTACTAATGCCCCATTTCCCCAGAGCAATTGTTTGGGAAATAATTTGGCTTTAAGAAAAAAAAAAAAGTAAGAAAGAACACAAAATGATCTAGGAATTACTTGACAAACAGTTTTGTGTTTTCAACCGTACAACAGTTTGGAAAGGATACACTTAAGCAACCTTTGCAATATTAATGTAGAATAGATGCAAAGCAAATGCATGCTGGAGTACATCTGAGAGGACTTTGCCTCTTTGCCACATTTGTTGGGACTTTAGACCATAGTCTAGCACTCATGCATTTTAAATGTTCTGTTTTTCGATTGGAAATTACATGTGCTCGAAACAGAAGGGCATAAGTGCACCGCAAGAGAAGGGATGAGCATCCCACTTCTGTTAGCGTGGAAGAAGCGCAAAATCATTCTTCTTGTAAAAATTATGAGAATGGGCATACAGCTGTCCATAATTTATGATCCCTCAAATGCTGCATCTCATCACATTGAGAGGACCTTGCATAGAGCATATGCTCTCCTGCTTCTTGCTTGCTAAAGAAACTTTCCAAACCTTGATTGCCTTCACAACGTTAGTTATGTTCAGTAAACATTTTTTTGCAAACGAATGATGTGAAACGTTTGTTCTTGAACTACTTTCCAAGGTGTTTGTTGCATTTAATGCGCATGGTGAGTGTCGCTCAGTGAGGTATAGTTATTAAGTCAAGCTGCATATTTGGAACCGGTTCATTTACTGTATATACAAATGCCATTCATTTATATACAAATGCAATTCATTACTATCTTGAAATTAAATGCTGAAATGTTAAATAAGTAATTTGCTTACAAAACCATTGTGGACATATGCTTACACGCAATTGGAACAGGTTTAGTGCACTACTACATACTGACAGAGGTAGTTGTATCTACAAAGTTGTTAAACTGTCCTGAACATAGCCCCCTCTTCAGCTGTGACTAAAGTAATTGGGAATAGGTGTATTTGATGTTGACATTGGTAAGTTGACATTGACAAGTGAGAAAGTTTTGCTATTTGTATTGTGTTGTATACCTTCTGTTTTTTATTGTCATCTCACAATTTGTAGAATATTGAATATTATTTCTCACCATTGTCTAAGATGCAACTTTACAATTTACTAATAGGCTAAATTATTATGTAAATGATGTTATGTCAAATAGACAAAATATAATAAAGGTACTTGTCATTCAAGTCATTCGAGTCAAGTGGACTATTTTATTTACTGGAAGTCTATTTGTCTTCCACAATGCATGACAACAAGACTGTATTTTAAAATGTTTACTACAGTATACAGTACAATATGTCACCATTAGATTATGTTTTTTTATTGGCATATACGTTTCTGTACCAGTTTTCACAGCCCCAATGCACTTGAACTGCTTTTATGCAAAATGCTATACGTCCTAAAGCTAATAGTATGCATTCTCAAACTGATGGACTGATTGGCCGATCTGGGCACAATATTAAACATTCAGAAATGCCTCTGACTCGTGTGACCTTTAATTTGTTTGCATCCCCTCTGTCCTCTGTATCCATGGGTAATTTGTCAGTTTATTTCTGTGATGCATCATGTCCTGTAGACACATTAGTCATGGGATGAAAATGAACACCAAAAAGCTTAATGACCCATAGCCCTGATCACATTCTGTCTGACTCTCTGGTCACCATGGAAACATATATTGGACTCATTGAGACACAAATACGCTTTCATGGTCAGTGGTTGTCTAACCATATTAACTTTCCAAGCTCCGCCTCTAAAATGTTCTGCGCTTTGCATATCAGTCTGGGACTGCTTGAAATGTTGCTTTGACTGAGCACAGCTGTAACAGTGTGATGTAACCTATAGTGCTAATGCAGCTGAGTGGTTTCATAGATGATCACGTTTATCCCACAGGCCTGGATATTCACAATGTACAAACATTGTTTTCACAGTAACACGATTGGGGATTTAAACTGTAACAGCATTTTACACAGGCTCTGCCAAATGGAGTATCAAGTGTCACTGCGATGTTCCCAACAGATAACATGATAGCGATTTTAGTTTGACTCTTCTAGTTCCTCTAGGTGAAGTAATGAATTCATCAATACATAATCTGACCTGAGTTTTTAAAATGTGCATCCCATTCACTCTCTGGAAACATGTGATCTAATTTTTATTGTGTATTTCCTATGTAATAACTTAGATGCGTACAAAGACAACTCAACTTCATTATCTTGGTTAAATAACCACTCGATGTCGTAAAATGAAATTGCTACACTACATTGTTATTCCATTGTTAGGGTAAAGTTTCTGCCTTCCATGAGCAGCTACTCAAGCAGCGTGTGAAAACGGGTGAGGAATTAGTCTGGGGCTTTAGTAAGATTTAGTAGTCCACCTAAAACCTGTTATAAAACCAAGTTTAGAATAAAAGCAGAATCCTGTGTGCAACTGAATGTGACTGGAGGCTGTGAGTCAAGGCTATCTTCTTGGACCCACACAGTAGACCCAGACATTATTGTATGGAAGGTTGTGGTTGGCGTTGAGTGGATAATCTTATAGTAAATACGAAGGCATTATTGGAAATGCTGGGGTAAACAAAATATGAATAGGGTCTACCACTGTAGACAGCCCATATTGTTTACAGGGGTTTTGCTGTAGGGCCATAAATCTCCACAGGGTCATGCCGAGCACAGAGAGGTGAGGAGGAAGGCATGTGTGTGTGTGGCGAGGGAAGGGGGGGTGTTGCAGGGAGGAGAAGGGGAGGAAAAAATAAATAGCATCGAGGAGGCAAGGGTCAAGTGCAATGGTGAGAGAGCAAGAGAGAGCAGAGAGAGAGAGGGAGAGAGAGAGGGAGAGAGAGAGTGTGAGAGAGAGAGAGAGAGAGGAAGAGAGAGAGCAGAGAGAGAGGAAGAGAGAGAGGAAGAGAGAGAGAGAGAGAGAGAGAGGGGGGGGGATAGAGAGAGAGAGAGAGAGAGAGAGAGAGAGCAGAGAGAGAGAGAGAGAGAGAGCAGAGAGAGAGAGAGAGAGCAGAGAGAGGGAGAGAGAGAGAAAAAAGAGAGAGAGAGAGAGAGGAAGAGAGAGGGAGAGAGAGGGAGAGAGAGAGAAAAAAGAGAGAGAGAGAGACAGCAGGTGATGCAAGCAGTGCAAGCCGGCGTGGATGGCAGGTGACTCACCATGAATCGCAGGTCGTCGAACCCGTTGAGGAGGAACTTGCTCTCGTACTGCGGCAGTCCCACGCGCTCCAGCCACTCTCCCACCGGCTGGTCCAGGGCTTTACCGCAGGCCCCATCTGCCGAGAGAGGGAAGCGCTTCAGCAGAGAGAAGCCGTTCAGCCGGTAGCAGCGGCACTCCGAGGACGACACATGGCATTGCCACATCATCCTCGGCCAGCAGGGGCAGAGCCTAGCGAGGCAGCGGCCAGGCAGGGTGGACGGGGGAGACAGGGTCCAGGCTTTGGGTGGGGGAGAGAGGGGTTGGGGGTTTGGGTGGGTGGGATAAAGGGGCTGGGGGCTGGCTCGCTTGTCACCCCATTGTTCTTGTTTCAACATTA
>JAODUG010000020.1:2017873-2033446 GCA_027564795.1 Aphredoderus sayanus | reverse complement strand
AGATAGAAGGCGCTAAACCTAATTCTACATCTTACACAGACATATGATGTGCACTGCTTGCACAACAAGGTGTGTGTTTGAAACTCGAGGACAACAGGAGGGTTGAAAGGCACGAAAAAACAACACAAATACATAAATAAATAATTAATAAATATAAATAAATAAATACACATAGCAATGCCAATTAAAAAACACACAAAATTATACACAATCAGATGGCGCCCCCGGGTGGCCAAATGCAATATTTTAAAGGACATCACAAGGGTTCAGGTTATTTGTTACTAAATGGCAATCTGTAGGTAGCCTACACCATAATTCTAGACATAAGATCGTCCACTGAGCCAAAAATATATTAAATGTAGTAGAGATTCAAAGCAAAAATCTCAGTATTACAAGTGCAACACTTTAGCTAGTGAGCTAATTTTATGCAATGTATCAGGTCTTCACTAGGATGATTTCATTCACAGGGACATTGACACAAAAACTCAATTCAAATTATTTGGATCTTTGGTTATTTGCTCACAGGACACCAGCTTGAGAAACAGAGACTCAAAAGAACCAACAGACTCATTAAAAGACTTGTTCTTTACACTGAACGAGATTCAAAGCTCCAGATCGATTAGAATATCTGGAATTCCCACCACTACTGTATGTATGTTGGCGATGTGTGTCCAAATTTGGGAGCAGAGCTTCTGAGGAAGCACCCTATGGCATTGTAGGAATGCTGTTTGTTTTGTTAAAATACTGTATCAATGTTTCTCCAGTATCCCTAACTCTACCATTAATCATCATTCTAAGATATTGATATTGAGAGCTGTGAAGAAAATACTTAATATGAGCCTATTTGTGAATGTAGTAATGAGGTGACAGAATTTGTTTGTGAAATGTTGCTGGAAGAGGTGTGCTGCGGTCAAATAAACATGAGTGTGCACATCAACTGCACATGATTGGAAACCAGTTAGCTTGGAAACCAGTGGGGACACCAGAATCTTTAGTTTACACTTGAAATAACATGAAAATGGTGCAATTATTAGGGGAAAATCTAAAAATGTCTGAACACATCTGGCAGTTCGTAACACAACAGGGGTGCAGGTCAGGCACAATGAGCACATTAGACTGATGACAAGCTGAAGCTTGACATTGGAGGCAGGTATTTGACAAGTATTTACACGAGCTTGATGTGGTTTGTATCTAGCATTAAAGATCAGATAAGAACATATACTATCTGTATATGTTATCTATATAACATCAAGGTCAGCATAATTATAATAGCATTGTATCATCTAATATAAATAAATTAGGCCAAAATCTAGTATAATACATAGCAGTACAAACTTGTATGTGTTTAAGTAAGTTAGCCATTTATTTACTACATGCAAGGATCACAAAAACCAGAAGTGCAATTGATTGATTGCATTTTTAAAAGTTGAATTAATTGGCAGAAACAGAGGATAAATGGCTACTAAAAGCTACAGTATCACTGAGTATTTAAGTGTGACTTGTGACTTTATGAGTTGCTATTAATATCATTGTGGTAAATTGCCACCTAATTATGTGGAAGACGTCATATTTTCTTATATTACTTTCACTTCCAAGATTTCCCCATTTCTTATCATTTGGCAGCACTCTGATCTCAGATTAAGGTTAACAAATACAAATATTCACCACACTGTTGCCATTGAGTCTCTATCAACATTAAAATAACTGACTGGAACAATAATTTATTTATAATTTCCCTTGATTTAATGTAATATATTGGCTCTATCCCACACACCTGAATTATAATCTAGTCATAATCTAGCCAATATGTTATATATATATGACAGACAAGCTGTACTGAGGCAGACGTAGAAAATGTAAAAATGGTTATGGGAGGAATATTTCATGTGTTAACCGTATAGGATAGAAAACACATTTTTGCATCAATGAAAACTGAAAGCCTGTATCCTTCATCTAAATTTAATTCAGTACAAGCACCAGTGCAATAGTAGATATAATTGAGGAAGCTGGAAATCCAAAGAGAGACAAGCAGGATCATCAGTTCAGAGAAAGAATTAGGAGGGGGTTGGGGGGTGAATCATGTTCTGGACTTCTGGACCTCTGGACCTCTCTATTTCAAAAGGTCTACATATGGCCCTAGCTGTTTTCACAAATAACAAGCAACAGATGATGGTGCATACTATAACTATCGAAAAGATTCTTTTGGACAGGTTTATAGATCCCCCCCCCCCACACACACACATATTTCACACCCAATTTAAGGTGTGAATGGGCAAGTGTGTGTGTGTAATGGAAACATCTAATGGATACATACTATTATTAAATAAAAAGCCCCATCAGCCTCTTATAGCAGAATGTTGGATCATAACACACTTTCTCGTTTATAATAATGTTATGTGACAATATGATGCATATTGTCTAACTATCAAGTTGGAAAACATTAGGTAATAGTTCAATTTATTTGGTCAATGTATGCTGTATGTAAACCAAAGCAAACCAAAGAAATGCATAATGTTTTCTTTGTCAGACCACTGTCAGTTGAAGACTAATTTTGGATTGGAGGCAAATAGCGCTATTCAGATTGTGTATGTTCTGCCTGTAGCCATGGTGACCTTTGGCATGTGCTAATCTAGCTGTGAAAAAAATGGAAGTGTATTGATTCCATAGTGAGTCATGCAAGCCTGATTAAATACCACGGCTAGACTTACAGATCACTGAGCTATGTGATTTTATGATAACGCCTGGCTAGCTATTATCGAAACAAAGAGAATTCACGCTGTGTTTTTAATTATATTGTGGGCCTATTGTATCAAGTAAACAAAATCACAACAATACATTCAATATATATTCTGTCGGTGTATGTTGGTGCATGACAGGGTATCACAATTGTAAATGACAGAATTTGAAATGTTTTGTTTATAAGCTCCCAACCTAAAACAAGAGACAAATAAACTGATACAATTACAATGGACAATTGAATCATGGCAACAACATTCATTTTTAGCAAGTTCCTCTGCTTGGTTAACAAATGCATTGTGAAGGGCTCATAATATGCCCCCCTCCCTCCGCTGAAGGAATGGGGGGACAGCAGGCTAGAGGTCACTGGGATTTGTCACTAGACTAGATGATTATTGATCGTCAACGAGCGGTGCCACTCTCTGGTGCAGTCGCAACACTCTTTCATCTTTATCAATCCCACAACATCTGTATAGGTGATTACACCTGCCTGGTGATCACTGTGGTTATAGACTGCTGTCAGGCGAGGGAAAGGCCAGCCTGTCTTTGTGAAGGTAATCAGCTGTCTTGTGAGGAGTCACAGCACTCCTTATCAGCAGGCAGAGCTGGACAGATGAGATTGATCGTCAAGATGCAGTAATGTCAGCTTGTCTTGGGCAGGGGAGACAAGGTATATCCCATCACTGAAGTGTTATTTCATCAAATCTGTGTTATTGGGTGGGGGGCGTTTAAACCTATACGTGTCATATAACGTTTCTAAAGACAAGCCATGGTTGGCACATGATGGTGAGCGAATGAGTACATGCTTTTGTTAATACTGACCTATTGCGGCGACTGCCACTATTCCAGGGACTTTGACAAATGTCAAAGGCAGAAGTCAAACAGACGAGGACATGGCACTCAAACAGTCCCTGCGCGACGGTATGTTTGTTGTCTGTGTTTGCACACGAAGGAGTGTGTGTCTGTGTGTGTTTTAGACATGTTTGCCTATAAGGGAGAGTCTGTGCACATGCCCATCTGTATGCTTGTGTGGACTTGTCTTTGTGTGTGTGTGTGTGTGTGTGAGTATGCATATGCTTATACTTGAGTGCTTTTCTGCTTGTCAGTGAGGATGGGTGCATGTCTGAGGCCACCAGACCTGCTAGGGATGGTGGACAGAAGTGGTCCTCAGCCCGCCCTGTCAACACTAGATCTAATCCTGTATGGAGTTTTGTTTTGCCAGCCTGTAGTCTGCAGCGAGGCATGAGACCATTACACACGCGCCTGACACGCTGTGGATGATGAAAACATCTGGGAGCGCATCCTCCCATGGAGCCCGCCTCTGGCCACGGCGCTCCGTGTAGTCGATACAAGATGCCGGCCGCTGTCGCTGAGCTTCGCTGACACACACACACACACGCGCACGCGCACGCACGCACGCACACGAGCGTGCAGTCGCACATACCAACACACAGGACAGTGAAACTGTGTGAAGTGAAATGAAAACAGTGAAATGAAAAACAAAACAGAAAGAGATGTGTTTGGAAGCGACTGAATACGTTTTGACATTTGAGGCTACTAGCAGTTTCTCCGCGATTGAAAATGAGCAATGAACACACGTGGTGATTGCTATCTCAGATTTAGTTCATGTAATTGGGCAGAGGAGTTTCGAATTTAAATGAAACTGTACAAATAGGTCATTCATCGACTTATAGTACATGTATTACAAGGAGCAGATACCTCTGTGAAGTTGACACCCCATGTGATGATCTGAATAAAAGTATTTTGATTCGTTTGTGCATATTTGTGCATGCAAACTAAAACATTGTGCTGAAACCATTTTAGCGAACTTAAACATTGCGTTTGTTTAAATGGCGTGACGTCCTCAGCAACACAATAATGTTAATATCATTTTATACTGATCAGCATTCATATGTGCATCATCTGTACACGTTTGTGCAAACAACAAACATTTGTGCTTCATTATTATAAGCTTTATGCTTTATGCTTATTAGAAGCTTTAGTTTTAACTTTAGGTTTATCTTATGTAAACAGGTGATGGATGTCAGCATCCTCTCGTTGGACTTGCGCTAGAATGGGCAGAATCGCTCATTGGCATGCATGTAACGTTAAACTTGTAAAGTTCACAACCGATGCACAAGTTAATATATATACTTTTATTCACATTCTTGTCATATGGGGAGCCAAATTCACGCAGATGGAGCAGATACGGGTTAAGCAGCTTGCTCAACAATCATAGGTTTCTTGTTTAGCGAGGAACCTATGACCTTCTAGCATGAGAGTTGAATACCTAGAACACTAGACTACTCAGACACCAGAGCACATACAGTAGCACACAGGGACAATGTTGATTAATAGTGGGAGCTTATGTAAACTATTACATTTATTTTTGTTTATATGAGGTATTTAGGAAGGGAATGCCATTTGGCATTCACTAAATTAAATACGTTTCTAATAAGCTGTCAGGTGGCAATACATGCCAGTTTGACTTTCTGGGTGAGATTCAGAAGCGATAAGAGGAACTAACTCGCAGGCAAGTTAATTTGACCATATTTTAGACAATGAACATGCTGACTTAAATTGTGTCAATATGTGTCTTTGTTTTGGGCATGCATGTTATTTCATTTTTTAACATTGTACACAGTACATCCCTGTCATTCAAAGAACAGCTTCATGCTATAGTATTATAGTAAAACAAAATCTGAATAAATATTAGGTTCCCTTTTCTATTTATTTATGCAACGTAAAACCTATTGAGTGGTGCATTCATATTATGCCATAAAAGAAGTTCAATCAATATTTAGCTGGGAATACACTTGTGTTATCTATCTGGAAATTGAAAATATTTTGTATTCATTGGATTAATATTGCATAGTATCTTTATGCAAATTATTTTTCTCTTGAATGGACTACGCATCAGTACTTTATTCACAGGATTACCAGTTAATTCAACACCCATCAACACTATTAGACGGATAAATAACAAAGTGGAAAAAACATGAGATTGTCCAGTGGTGGCTACCAAGCATTTCTCCTATCAGCAGACTGACCTACCTGCAAGAGAGTAGACTAGAGTAGTTTGACAGAACAGAATAGTGATACTGAAAGGCTGAGTATATCCAACAAAAATCAGCCTGTACTGTATGATACCATTAGCATTTTATCGAATTTTCCATGTTAGCATTGTGTTCATGTTTTTACAATTGTTGTTAATATTATTATCATTGACAGTGATCATATGAAAGGAAAAAAGTTGCTTTTATGTGCTTTTAGCAAAGCTGTTGCTGACAATATTCATAAAGCACTGCCACTGGGAAGATTGCCTTTCACATATCCTGTAGTGCTCTAATTGGAACCGTATAAAGGCTTGTGCTAGTTCTACACCGAGGCTTCATTACGGCAGCTTGACCTAAACGTAGAACAGAAAGGGAGGTCAATCAAATTTGTCACCATTTGATCTCTTATCACAGATCTTTACTGCACCACCAGATACTGTAAAGAAAGGAGGGTGAAAAATGAAGGAAAGCTTTCTTGGTCTGAACACTGAACCTGCTGTTGTAATGTCCTTCTCAGATAACACTGACATCATGCAGCATAATAAATAGCTATTCTTATTTGTGAAAGTTGATACATGCCTTATCTCAGCTCATGCTGTTTATGCAATCTTATACACATTGCTTTGGTTATAATGTCATACAATCATGTAATAGTAATTGTTAAAGGTTGGTAATGGGATTTGTGTGTTTGTTTTTAAGTAATTGAGCCTATTAACTCTTTTGATGTCCTTTGGGTCAAAATGACCCAAATCACTAGCTTGTTGTGGCAGATAGAAGGCACTAAACCTAATTCTACAGCTTACACAGATATGATGTGGCCAGCTGGCACAACAAGGTGTGTGTTTGAAACCCGAGGACAACAGGAAGGGTAAAAGGAACAAAAAAACAACACAACTACATAAAGAAATAATAATAACTAAATATATGCACACAGCAATGCCAATTGAAATACACACAAATCATATACAATTAGATGGCGCCGCCGTGGGGCCAAATACGATATTTCTGAGTACATTACGAGGGTTAAAAGGCACAAAAAAATAAGCATATATAAATAAATTAAGAAATTAATACACACAGCACTGACACTAAAGAGAACTACACAATCAGATGGCGCCATCTTCAGGCAGTATAAGGTAGTGCGTTTGGAACCGAGGACATTTAATGAAGAATTCTTAAGTGACAATGCTGCATTTTCTTTCCTTGGCCTTGTTTTTTGTGTTTTCATGTGTCATGGAGCCTTTTTGAAAGCTAATTTTCACCTTCACTGGACTGTTCCTTATGTAAACCAAGGCAGTTGATCACACATTACTCTTAATACTGGACATCCTTTCGCCAACTAATCTCCCTTTAATCACACTTCCAGGAAATTTCACAGACAACAAATTCTGGCGCCACACTGACAGGCAGGGAAGGATGGGAAACCAGGTTTATTTTCCATAGACACACACTGCAGCCCACAAAACAATAAGTGGATATCAAACATCCGGAGCAAGCAAGACCTAAGAAATATGGCTCAAAATCAATGTTGTGTTGGTTTTGTAGGCTATTACTGCATTTCCAATATTAAATAAACTCAGAAGGTCTCATTCACTAGGATCATTTGATCATTTTCATTGTGTTTGTTGATCAGTATGACATTCTGTTCAAACAAAGATCTCGGTTTTAGCTTCTTTTAATAGTATAATTAATCTCTATTTTAAAACCCTCCTGTTGTCCTTAATAATATCATATTGGGCCACAAGGCAGCACCATCTGATTGTGTATGATTGTGTGGTTCTCTTTATTGTCACTGGTGAGTATATTTATTTATTAAAAAATTATTTCTTTATGTATTCGTTTTTTTGTTGTTGTGCCTTTTAACCCTCCTGTTGTCCTCAGGTTTCAAACACACACCTTGTTGTGCCAGCAGTGCATACCATATGTCTGTGTAAACTGTAGATTTATGTTGAGGGCCTTCTATCTGCCACAAAGAGGTAGTGATTTGGGACATTTTGACATGATTAATAATATAGGGAAAAACATTCACCACTTTAGTCCAGTCCAGGATATATTAAAATGTTATTCATGTATGATATTGGGGTGGGAAATCAGCTATTGTAAACTGAATAATCTGATTTAATATTAGCAACTTCCAAGTATATACCTCACTGTTTTGAATGGAGAGTTCCCAGACAGAGTGCAACAAATTGTGGAGCTCGCAAGATCAGGATGGTTTCAAAAAAATGGCCACAGATTTTTCATTCATTGGTCACAGCGTATGTGGATTTAAATAATTTATTTAATTCATTATTTGAGGGTGAACCATGGAGAATGCACACATCGATAATTTAACCTCAGCTACTTTTGAGGCTGGATGGAAGCACTGAACGCAATACATATGGCTTCATCATGGCCATGGGCAATGGAACATATTTCCTTTGAAATGAAGCATTACTAAGATGGCTGACACTCAATTGTAATGCCTCTGTTGTGTGAAGAAGGCTGTAGCAGAACTGGCCTGAAAGACTCACCATCTTTAGAGGCAACATGGAACAAGTTTAGCATGTCTAGTTGTGAGCCTTTTTTCTCATTCTCCATGTGCCACTTAACTTTCTTGCCATGAGGCAATGGGTAATAAAACCCCAGAGGACATGTTTATCAGTTTCTTGCAGATACATGCCACAGTAATTCAAATCATCATTTATTCGTCTCTAAAAACGGTCTACTTGCGCCATTCATGAGAATGAGCCAGGCTGGAAACTATCTGTACTGTACAGCGCTCAAAGTATGTATGCTGTAAAACAGTCTCATATAGGACTTATTGTTACGACAGAGCTTTTTGCTTATTATGGCTAATTTTTGTAACATTATACAGAAATAAACATACATGTCTATAATGCAACAAAAAGTTTTACAGTTTTTAAAATTATGACTTTATGTTTGGTACTAATTAAAATGCCAGTAAATAAGTGTACCTTGTAATTGCATTTTACTAGAAAGGCTTTTTTAACTGAGCTCAGAAGAGAACATGCTATAGTTAATTACCATCCACACATCTTCAAGATATCCTTTGCAACCTGCTGGAAAAACTGAGGGTATATGTGTGTGTGTTCTATCTGGCTCATGAGAGAGCTGTGCATATAGGTATGCCCCCCCTCAATTAGTATTACAAACAATCCTTGTTGACTGACAGTAGTTTTTTTTCTGCTATATATTTTCTGTAGCCCTGTAAGACAGAGGTGATCTAATCGCATGAGGCATGATGGCATGATGGCATGATCGCATGATCATACCGATTTCTGATTGGTTGATGGTGGTTCAGTCAGCCGCTAATAACGTTTATTGACATTACTGGCACTGCCTGTACATCGAATGTTTTTTTATTGAGCGTATCCAGACCGAAAGAAACTGAACGTGGGTCTCCAGGGACATCACTACAGATTCATGGATAGGGCTAAGCCTCTATAAGGGACGTTCAGGGACATGCTCTCCCAGGAATTGTGTTTTTTTAAGTTCCTAAAATGTCATTTGATATGTTTTTTTTATCATGTTAAAAGTATGCCTTTCATAGTGTGGCTTGTGTTACTGACATCTCTGAGAACTTCTCTGAGGTAATTCTCTTAAAATAAAGAAATTAAATCCTGCCCATCAAACACCAACAAAAGGCAAAATGGCTATTATAACCAAAACAATATAGTGAGCCAAAAGCACACATGAGAGCAAATAGTTCAGCAGTTAGAAAGATCAGAATAATAAAACAATTTGTGGGAGTATCTGTAATGGTATTCTATCAATAACACAATTACATAAAATATCATAATTACTCTACCCCAACATACTGTAACTAACAAGGCCAACATTAAAGTGCAAACATAATACCACACTGAAAACATGGAACTATGGGTAATAGAGTAGGGTTTAGGGCATTGCAATCTTTTTTGAACTGACTTGCTTTTGAGAGAGAGAGAGATAGATAGATATAGATACAGAGAGAGAGAAAGTGTTTGCTACAATGTTTATTTCCCCAATAACCTGCCCAGTAATTTGCGCAGTAGAAAATGGGGTATACAGTACATGTTCTAGCATAAAGCATGTTTATGTTTACACATTGCTGGTCATGTCATTGTAGCCTACCTAGACTAGTATACCTGCCTAATTAGTGATTATAGCTCATGTCCACTCTATAGTTTCTAATTATATAGATGTATTTTTTGGGGCGAGGGGCTTTCATATTTTATGCTAAAATATGGCTGGCATCCCTGTGGAGACCACTAGATCAGTATGGTCTCATGAAGATAGATGTTATAGTTAAAGTGATTGAAGGCAAAATTCTAATTCTGGTCAGGTATAATGCATATTTATACACATGTAAACATAATGCCCTGCTCACAATGTGAGGTTTTTAAAATACTTTATCTTACACTTAATAATATTTATATCTACACACTTGTCATGAAAACCTCCCCATGTGTGGTTCTAGAAAGTGACATATTCCAGTTAATCTCTTTTATTCACATATCCATATAGTGGAATATGAATGTATATTTCATTAATAATTGATACAGGTCATGTTAACAGCTATTCTGGTAAGCCTGTTTTATTTGCTATGGTGAAATTGGCACCCTCCCATTCAGACAGGTTTCTACACATCTTTGAATTGGACGGGCCAATCACAATCGTAGATGGGGCGGATTTGTTACATGGACTTTGCAGGGCAGCACCGTAGAGACATTTTATTCTATGACTGCCACAGTTATAAAATAAGAGGTTAGTGCATGATCATCTGTGGCACAGCTGCTCTAAACACAATATCTCCATGCCGCCTCCCCTTCTAGAGGACCCCCCACACACATTATGTCACTAGTAAACCTTGTATAAGTAGGCAGGATGCACAAAACTAATGTAGATATAAAATAGATGACAGAATATACCGTAGATAAATAGAGCCAGATAACAAGATTGTTTAAAACATCTTTAAAATACAATGTTTTGGAATTTTTATAAAGGTGATTACGTGAGGTTTATTCAGTCACATTGTTATGATTCATGTAATTACATCATTGTTTCATCTGTTTCAGTTTCATTCCATTTAAAATGAGTCCACCCTCACCAATGTTTTTCATCTTGATATAGTGGCTGAGCTGATTGTCTTTACTGCCAGCTCATACTGTAATGCTTTTGCTGACTGGGTCCCATTCAGCTTCACTGTCTGTCAAAGCACCAGTCTGACA
Organism: Aphredoderus sayanus; assembly: GCA_027564795.1. NCBI lineage: Eukaryota > Metazoa > Chordata > Actinopteri > Percopsiformes > Aphredoderidae > Aphredoderus > Aphredoderus sayanus. The sequence continues at coordinate 2,022,441 of JAODUG010000020.1, read as the reverse complement.
CAAACCTTTGTATATGTGTACTGATAGTATTTGGTGATCTGTGGCTTCTGTCATGAAATAGTATGAGCCAAGCTCATCTATGGAAGCTGGAACTGGAACTAAAAGTTCTGTTGTTCTCTATCTGATGTTCTGTAAAATAAAGGATGGCGACATTAGAAGCATGCAGGCTAGTTGTTTTAAATATTCACCCTACATTTTAAATATTCTGGGTATGCCATACTACATTTTGTATACAGCAATTCATCTTCTATCTTCTACTGCCTATTTTTTGAGGTTTGGGAAACACAACAATCGCAAACAGTGTTTTGATACAGTATGTGAACATTCTGTGTATACGCTCAAGTATACTGCAGGCTGGGGTTGGCTGACCTAGTGCCATCCAAGCCCTTCACGCCATTCACGTGTCTAAGGCAATAAAATAAACTATGGATGAATCAAGGATCAGAGATATTGCAGTTACTGTATAATGATATTTTAAGTAAATGTGGTTTGACTGAGAAAAAACCCAACAAACAATCGAAAGATTACCACCAATGATATATTGCATCATAGTATAGTGCAAAAGTATAATAGCTCCCCTGATTTTATGATTATCAACTCATGATAAGAACATTGGTACTCTCAGGAATGATGACATTGTGACATTGTTGAGTTCAGTTCAGTTGATAGTGTTTTGACAGTCTATAGAGGACTTTGCTGTAACAGGCCTACTTGAATCATTCGTAACACGTTTGGCTTTGTATTCTACAGTACTAGTCAAATAGTCAAAGTCAAGAGATCTGTAAGTTTGTAATTGCAGTGTTTTAGACCTTTATTAAATATGACCTTTCATTCTTGACCCATCACCTCTTCAAATACAAAAACTTCTAGATGGATGTAAATTAATTCTTATAACATTCTCTGTTTAATGTTGTTTTGCAGTCACAGTTATCACTAGGGTGACATGGCATGGGGATGATAAGGCAGAGTCATGCTCACATGAAAGGCAGAACAGCAAACAGGGCAATGTTAAGCCCATTTTCCTTAAACACTGATAGTCATGGTCTATTTTAACCAAGACCTGCTGGGATGATAACGTCCTTCTTGCATTCTTGGTATTAGAATGACAGTAGCAACAGGAGGCAAGCAAGAAGATTGGGAGGTATACCAGGGCTTTATCTATAAAGGCAAAATATACAAAGTCAGTTGTGTAACAGGATTTTGGATTTTAATTATATTTATATCATATTTATACATACAGTACATACAAACACACGTGCAGGCACACACACACACACACACTTTTTTGCTATATATTATAACTCCCCTATAGTAAAATACGTCAAAGTTTATTCTGTTTTGTGTTCTGATGGAGACTGATTTTCAAATGTGTATAACATAATTGATCATAATTTAGCCAAAATCCCTCTGAAAAGAATCTGGTCATATTTTACTCCAGGTGTGAGATTATTTATGGATTGTAACCAATTGTCTCTGACCTATCCTCCCACTCTCTGTCAGATAGCCAGCCAAGTTAGTGTGACCATCTGAAACAGAGTGTTGAGCTCAAAGGGAGGAGAGTCCATCCAAAATTGGAAAATGAAATGATAGTGGCCTTTAAGAAAATAAAATTCATTAAAAATACAGATTGAACAAGTGAAAGTAGATACATGTATCACACATTACACAAATACTAAATCGGTTGGAAACATGTCTTGCCATGAGCCATGAGGTAATTTCTATATTTTCATTATCTTTGATTCAATTTGTTAGATTGGTGCTACGAGTTCCCGTTTGGCTCATGCCCAAAGCTTTTTCCATAATGGAATTTGAGCTGTCCTGTTTGTGACTCTTACCCTTCCCATGAAAGTAAAGGAAGGTGACATTACACAGAGATTTTCTTTACATAAGTCTAATGTTACTCTGAATAATAGTTTGGCCATTCTTTGTTTTCAGATAGGCATGTATCTCAAAATTAAATTGAGACAAAATGGTCCAAGAAAACCTGTGGCAAGACATTTCCACCATATCTTTTGGTAATACTGAATGTGGTACGGTGCACAGCTTTTTGTTATGTGGCAAAGAAAATTACATCGTTAAACTCTCTTCAGGGACCATTGCTTTCAAAATGTCTACTCGATAACAAATGAATAGCTACTTGCATTTAAAAGAAAAACAAAACAAAAAAGACAAAATCTATCCTATCCTAACCTATCCTCCTAACCAAATCTGCTTGTAGCCCTAGCCCATCTGTGTTACTGTCAGCTGCTATAAGACTCCCTATCACTCTTTCAATAACACAAGCAATATTACTTCGTACAGGCACGTTGCTACAAAATAGAAACTTCTCAGTTAAGGCTTTTTATGCCTACCCTGCCGAGAGGAACAGATTTTTTTAGTTCAAACACTGACCGTAGCAATGGTTCTAAACCTTTTTTGACCAGTGGTCCCCAAAAAGTGTTTACTTGTTTGTCAACGTTTCTTTTTGCTGCATTGTTTTAGTCCAACACACCAAACACTACAAAATATAACAAAACCACAAAATCAGATATTACATCTTACATATTTAACCCTCCTGTTGTCCTTAATTTTATCAAATTACACCAATTTCATCTGATTGTTTATGATTTTGTGTTTTTTTAATTGTCATTGCTGTGTGTATTTATTTATTTATTTATTAACATCATACTGTATGTGTGGGTAAGCTGTAGAATTAGGATTAGCATATTCGATCTGCCACAAAGAGCTAGTGATTGGGCCATTTTGACCTAAAGGACCTCATGAGGGATTTATCATGGAACTATATTATGTCCCTAAAAATACTTTAGTAACCCCAACTGAACCACTAGGCCCTTATATGTCATATTTACTGTAGGTGTGGTTCCATATGGTGAGGCCACTGATAAAAGCAACTTGAGAAAGGGATCGATGGTAACACTGGTGCAAAGAGCTCTCCTCGCGAGAGTCATATTATTAGATTTCATACAATCTGATAACCTTTTTGCTTTTGATTGATCTTTTCCATTTGAAACATTCAGTTTCAGATCAATGCTGCTGCCCTTGAGCCATCTTCGTCAAACTAGTAGCGCAGTTGAAAGAATTGACGTGGTCAATCTCGTCTGATGAATGTGTGTGTTGACAAGTAGTTTGGCTTCCTCATCACAAGGATAGTACGTACAACATAATAACATCTTCATAATAACAAAGCTTCTGAAAGATACTGATCAGCAGTTTGCAATTGCATTGCATTATGAAATAGAAAACTATATTCTCTTAGGCAGGGTATTTTCATAGGTAAAGAAAGTTTTGACATTAAACGATTCAGACCCAACTGTCTACATAAATCTGTATTCTGAATATATTACTATTTGCAAGAGGAGTGTATATAATGTACATGCGTAATATCATACATTATTTACATTGTTATGATAAATATAGATTGAAAAGCCATATAGTATGCTTCACTTCTTTAAATGTAGTTGAGATAGGACATTTTGCCTCTGCCAGTTATGTAGACCCCCGATAGTGGGGAAACAGATAGTTGATCATGGATAGTTTGGTTTTTCAAATTTTTGGTCAACTTTGGATGTTGCTATGTGGACACATGACACATTCATCATTGAAACACATCCGTTGATCTGACACACACATTTGCTGTTTCATATTTCCCTATAAACTTTCAACATGATATACTCCTCTGACTGTGTAAGAACACAAAGTTATGCAACTCACCTAATTCACAAAACACACACTACTCTTTTAATCTTGCTTGGAAATCTATGATGAAATGTTAGTATTTTTTCATGAATGTACAGTATGTCATCTGAGGGTGTGTATCTAAAGAACTAGGTTTCCTACGTACCGAAAGGATTTTACGCAGGCAATGTTAAGTGCCCTTCTCTAATTCTCTTAGCACAATCTCTTCAGATAGCCTACTGGAGTGGGTGGTACAGTTACAAATATGAACCCGGGGGTTGAATGAACAGTAATGGGATTAGTAGGTACAGTGCACAGGAACATCCCATTTTGTGGGATTGTGTGTGACTGTGGATTAAATAACCTCTGCAAGCTCCTCCTTGTTGAAAACAACTTTGTTTGTAGTAAAATCCCAACTAAAATCCTAAAGCTATAAAAGTGTAATTTCACCATACCTTTCAACAAACCGTGCTTTTTTGCATGGTTTGTTGAGTGTTGCATTAATCACATCACTCACTCGCACCCCCTCTCCACACACACACCTACACACACACACACACACACACACACTTCCCCCAAGCTACTCACAAATCCATATATTGTAAATTGAAATATTGGTTAGTCATTAAAATAAAAAGAAAGATAGATAAAGAAACTAAAATGTGATATTATAGAGGGCAAAAGAGAATGTGACAAATTATCTGTACAATATATCTGTGCAGTATTAAACTGAATAGGTTAGAGTGCATACCGTAAAACAAAAGATTGGTTCCTATGATAATCAGGATAGATATCTCATAAGATTAAAGGTGATCTATGTAGTTTTGGCCAGCCATCTAATTCAAACTCCACATTCCAAGCAGTTATGGGGCAGCATATCACCAGAATGTAGT
>JAODUG010000020.1:1988307-2017773 GCA_027564795.1 Aphredoderus sayanus | reverse complement strand
GATAGGATAGCCCTAAGAAGGGAACCCCTCACACCATACTCCCTCAGCACCTCCTACAGTATCTCCCTGGGGACCCGGTCATATGCTTACTCCAGATCCACAAAACACATGTAGACTGGATGGGCATACTCCCAAGCCCCCTCCAGCATTCCGAGAGTAAAGAGCTGGTCTGTTGCTCCACGACCAGGACGAAAAACGCATTGTTCTTCTTCGATCTGAGGTTCGACTATAAAATAATTGTCGGCGTTAATTCATTAATGCATTAACGCGATAATAACGTGTTAACATGCCCAGCTGTAATATATATATATATATATATATATATATACACACACATACACACATACACAAATAGTATATATATACTATACTGTATACTATGACGGCATGTTAGGGCCATTGTAGGTAAAAAAAAAAAAATTAGGAGAAAGAAATCAATTATGAGAAAATATGGGGTTTTATGAGATTGGTCGTACATTTGTGAGACAAAAAGAATTGGATATTCTCTGAGTTCTCTTATAAAGTCACACATTTATGAAATTATAAATCAGATGTATTATGGCTGTGTAACCGCTCCGTTACCCCGTCTGTTACCCCATTTTTTCCAATGGTCATTATACTCTAAAATACATTTGAATAAAATACATTCAAAAATTGCATAATAATATGCCATACCAGTACCATGGAAGTATGAAGCTGAGACACTGCCAAGCAGCCATGCAGATTCATATTGTAGCAAATGGCATTCAGTGAGTAATCACAGAAATGGCATTGTTGATTGCACTTGTTGACTTAATGCTAGCTCCGCCAGGAAAACATTTGTTTATCTCCAATGGCTTAAACTATATTTTATGGCTCAAAGTAACCTAATGTTGTTTTTACCCCTCATAAATAAACATGATACTTTTTAATTGGAAATGTCTTTATCTTATTAGGAGGTGTGTGTATCTCCCAGTCAGTCAAGATTCCCCGGGAGCCCAAGCAAGGAGAGTTTGACAAGGTCGTCAGACGACTCAGAGAAAATCCAAATGCCAGAGCGGTTATCATTTTTGCCAATGAAGATGATATAAAGTAAGTTGTTTTCATTTTGTTTTTACAAATACAATTAAAATAGTCCATTTAAAACAGCCTTTACCCTTCCTATTCCACTCATGGTGTGCTAACACGTTTGCTTTGGTCTGTTTTATGGGAGGAAAGCCACATCATAATTTACTCGCACTGTTTCATTGTCAATTGTCTGCAGGTCAGCACATTTGTATCACACATCATTTGGTGATGGCCATATTTGACATCACTGCATTTAAAATATTTTCAAATTAACATGACAAGCTTGTTTGCCATCACATGCGGTATTTGTGTTCACACTACCAACGAAACACACTTTAAACTGACTCCTTAGAAGGCTGAGACCCACCTTGTCATGCAGTCTCATTCCATTGTTTGTTCTGACTGTCAGCATTCACACCTACCCAAAATGCACTTGTAATAAGGGGCTGAACAAAGGGCTCAGTTGAATTGAACCAAACTACATGTGCGTGAACACTCATTGAGAGTGAACGACGAGTGAATGCCAAGTTGTATACACTCGGATTAAAAAATTGGTCAACCAGTGCTATAGACAATTAATTAAACAATATCAGGAGGGAATCCTGGTGAAACTGACATTTTCTGTGTTATCTGTTGCCCTGCCTGGACAGGCAACTTCTGAATGCTGCCAAGAAGGCCAACCAGACGGGTCATTTCATCTGGGTGGGTTCAGACAGCTGGGGCTCCAAGATTTCCCCAGTTCTCCAACAGGAGGAGATGGCAGAAGGCGCAGTCACAATCCTGCCCAAACGGCAGTCTATTAGAGGTACACACAAAGCATTTAATGTACAATATGTCTCTTTCAAGGGTTCAGGTATAAAGGTCAAGGGTTTCAGCCATTGTAGACAATGCACATTACCCAGCAATGCAAGTAGATGCATGGATTACAGCAAAAGACAATAAGATTCCAATAATGTGCCTTGCAGCATATCATTTAAAATCAGAAATGTATCAATTTCAATATGTAAGTATTGCTTAACTGTATTATTCACAATGCCTACTTGATAAATACTTTTGAATTTGCAAAGTCTTAACCTAAATGTTCAACCAAGGATAATATTAGAACTTTCCCTTAATAGTACAAACGCCATGGTTTATGTCAATGTCAATGTCACCATTGATGTGTTGTAGGGTTTGATCGTTACTTCATCAGTCGCACACTGGAAAACAACAGGAGGAATATTTGGTTTGCCGAGTTCTGGGAAAACAACTTCAACTGCAAACTCAGCCGGCATGCTTTGAAGAAAGGGTCTGGGCTGAAAAAGTGCACAAGTAAGATGTTCTTCTCTCTGAATCCCTATTCTATTTAGTGTTCTTTTAAATTAGCTGAAAATAAAGGCACACCTTTGAGACATTGAAAGTGGTGACAGATTTGGCTCATAGTGAAAGAGTTTTCCATTTAAAAGTCGAACAGCTGTAGTAATCAATTGTGGTTAATCTCATACTGTAGCTTACTGTTAACACTCGACTCAGAATTTGCTGATGTACATCGTTTCCACCTAGAACAAAAGAAGGGCTTGCTAGGGATGTGTTTTGAAAAGCTTGAGGCTTTGAGTCATGTGTTATCCAGCTGTGGATAATACAAATTGTGGATAGTACAGCAGTCTGACATAATTCATATGAGGTGCAACATTTCTAGATGTTTCTGGGCCCTAACCAGACTCAAAGTGGTAACTTTGTTGGTTTCAGACTGGCGCAGTTATAATTTTCCCGTCAAGCGCCCACATTGTTTAAATACTGTAGCAAATGCACTTGCACCATTTGAGCGCCTGTGGGTGGGTGTGTTGGTCTAAACATGAGGTCTGGTCTGGCACATTATTGTTGTATTGTGTTGTTTTGGTCTGCTTTCACTAAACCACCCTTATTATAGCATTCTGCCAAGTGCTCCTTTAATTTTAAAGGGAATGGGAGATACACATTGGTGTATTGTATGTTAAGCCCAAAACCCACCCATGAATAAAGAAGAGAGTAAGTACAACCCTTTTGAACCATGCACCTGGCACAACAACTGTTTTGTCCCCCATTAAACTAACAAATGGATGTGGACACGCCCTAAATGCAGTTTGCGCCTTGCGCTTTAGATTGTGTGTTTAGATCGTTAAAATAGGGAACTCTCTGTTTCTGTTTTATGATAAAATGTTGTGCTTAACAAGTTTAATATGGATAATAGATTTCCAGTTTTAGTCACTTTGACCAGATAACCCAGAGACTGTTTCACTTGTTTGCTTTTTATAATTTGTTAGTTCTTTAAGTGAATGTTAAATTTAAAATTAAATGCATTGGCAAATTCTTTTAAACTAATAAGAAAACATCTCAGCAAAAAGAAAAGTAAACAAATACATGGATGTTTTATAATGTATTCTGTTTATTTCATACTGTACACAAAAGATGAACAGATCAACACGTCTTTTTATACTGAATTTATGGCCACCCACTGCTTTGTCAATAAACGTTCAGGTGATTGTACAGTATGCAATCTCTGCTCACCCACGCAAGTAATTAAAGAAAACACAATTTTCTATTGTGTAGGTTGTAAGTAGATATTGTTCAAGCTCCTTGTCCAACAAGACAATTTATATTGGAAAATAATGAAATTTATCAAGTAGTGACAAAGTGTATTGGTGAATGTATCACAGTTTATTAACAACCAATCAAATTATTAACCCACATAATACATATTAAATTGATTAGCAATAAGGTATCCATAAACATAACATCCTCATCTGTGTACTGTAGATGTGAGTTTCACCCTCTCAAAACGAATACATTAGTAAGGCCTAAATGCCACAGCATGACATCGTTGATCAGTTGTTCCAGTTTGACACGTGTTCCGTATCTTTACAGTGCTCATAGTAAATTAAACATTTGGCACCTGTCAATATAAAAGTGCTTTACAAGATGAAAAGCAAACAATCGGAAAGCATTAGGACAATTGAATGAAAATATGTCTCACAGCACATAAATAATAAGCAAAATTAACACAGTAGCAGTACAACAACAAAAACACATTGACTGAACCAACAGATCTGGGGGCATACTGTATAGGGGGAATTTAGCTTAAAACCTGTTTGTTGGGAAGGCTGCCACCTGGCATCTGTCTAAGGGCAAGATGCTTCAGTATCCAGGTGCTTCTCTGCTGGTGGAGGGCATTGCCTCAACTTATAGGCTGCACTGGGCTAGAGGAAGGTGGTGTAGAGGGGACCACATGGGGTATGGCTTCAAAATAATCATTGTCCTGAGAGGGCTGAGCTCAGCATGATCAAAGACACGGGGAGTGTGAGACTGTCTGCAAAGGGGGAAAAAAAGAGTCTTTTTATCTGTGAATGAAGGAGATGTAAAACTGATATTGATTAACGTTGAAAGGCAAAGTGAGCAGGAATAGAGCACCGCCTCTTGAGTCCCAAAATATCTTTACTAATTATTAATGTGGGGGAATCACACAGTAGAAACACAATCAAATACAATTTTGTTTTATTAGCTGTATAGTGAGCTACGTCAGCATTTCTCAATCAACTGCCCTACATGTTTTACATGTCTCCCTGCTCCAACATGCCTGATTCACATGCATGGATGTTATACATCAGTGTAGAAGCCTGATTCGTTAAAATCAGATGTGTCGGAGACATGTAAAACATACATGGCAGTGGTACTCAGGACCAGGGTTGAGAAATGCTACGCTACAGTACAGTACACGTTTACGTTATGTTCACGGCATTGTCTACACTTACTGATGGCTTTTGATAATATACACTGTACTGAATTAGGGGGACGGTATAATTGTCATAATCAAGATGGCAGCTGGATACGTGACTGTGGACTAGGCTATTGCACCTTTTTTGGATAGTTAAATTGCAAAACAGGGTGTCCTTATTGTGTATACAGCGTGGTAAATATCATCTACTGAGCAGAAGTTCCACAGTGTGACTACAGTAAACTTGCACTGCTAAAACCAGGGGACAGCAGACACAATGCCCATAGAGTAGCTAACCACTATGTCTGATCTGTAATATCTGGCAAAATAATATAAATGTGTAATAACTACCATAAACCACTATGGCAAAACTGTAAATATTACTAGATCATTTCAAGTGATTTTCCATAATGCTAAGCTAATTATTAAACATTGTATACCATTAAACAACCATTAGACAATATGACATGATGTGGACGTCCTCTTTTTTTTCTTAAATGTAAAATAAAATCAATGATTTTTTGAGAACTTGGAAAACATGTCATGCCCAACCCCTGTCTTCTCTCCTCTGTATTTACATATATGGCTGTGTTGTGCAGAGCCAGTGGGGAGAGAGTGCAAGAGGCTTTAATCACTGACCATTCCCACCTGTGGACAAGATAACTTAATTCTGCTTGCTGTGTGTTGCACCTATAACTTTGGTCTATGTTTTCATGTAAATGAGATCTGGTAGTTAAATTATCATGTTTTCTTTAATGTATTTTGTTTTAGTATGAGACATTGCTTGGTCTAATGGCCCATCACGTGGTTAGCCTAGTAGCCTTTGTTTATTTAGGCCATCAGTAGAAAGCTGTAACCTCAAATTCCTTTTGTGGCACACACCACTACTGTGGTTTTGTTAAACGTGTTATCTTATGCTTTATGACTGATAAATAATATTTTTTTTTATTAAATGTAGGTTAGAAGTCTGTGCACAAAATAATGCCTGTGGCAATCGACAATACAATTAGAACTTTTGCATAACAGGTTGTCTCCATTCTTTACTATGGAGGAACTGCCGCTACAGTGTCTGGCTGTGCAGGCTTTAATATCAGGATTAATCTTGGACTCGGCCCAGGTTTTCTGATGAGGGAGTCTGGATGGCCTGTGGCCAATCACAAGCAGAAAAAGGTCAAAGGGGTCTGCGCCAACATACTCTGTCACCAACCACAGAGTGAGAAACACAATCGCTTTGCTGCTGCTGTTTAATTTGAATGGATTTCTCTCAAGGCCAAAAGCCAGCTACAGGAGAAGTGTGCCAGCACAGAGACGGTGACAACAGAGAGACACAGAGTGAGGAGGAGGGAACAAGATCCTATGAAGACAACACAATAAAGTGGAATATGACTGAAATATCACTCAAACACCCCATCTGTCTCAAAGGCCTCCTCACAATATGAACGCAAAGTCAAACTTTTGACAGTCTCCGTGGCAAGTGTAGGCCCTACGGCCCTTAACTGCAGAGCAGTAACCTTCGCCATTAATTCTTACATTTCAAAGACTCATGAGATAATCTGAGATTATTATTATTATCATCATTAAAAAGCCTTTAGGTCTATGGTGTGGAGTTTGAGATGTATGGCAAATAAAAAAGATAACCCACTGAAGACAAGACATGTTGATTTGACAGATAGAATTCCTTTGAAAATGAAGTGGCAATTGAAAATAGCTTGAGTCCTTATCGAGACAGCTGTTCCATTATTAATGGAAAGTATTTCAAAATTAGTTTTTACAGATCAGTACATTCTCTCAGCATTTCTTAAAAATATTGAGGGAAGGAAAGTAGGGATAAGGACAATCATAAGGACTGCTGAACCATTCTATTACATTTAGGGTATTATGACACTTTATCAGCTAATGAATACATTTAAATCTGAACAACTAAATCACCACCAGATTATCTTCAGAAGCATACAATTATGATTAATTATACATTTGGAATTTACAGTATCTAATCAATCTCAAGTGAGTCGTCTTAAAGATGGATGATGTGATCTGGTGTAAACATCAGAAATACTGTCCTAGTATTGCACATTTCTATAAAACCTACATATTGAGAAGAAAGACTTAATACTACCAGATTTCAAAACTGGTATATCTGACTTATAAATGGATTCAGTGATTTTAAGATTTAATTTTCAAATTCAAAATATTTGGTCTGGCAGCTGCCCATTCTGTGTGAGCGCTGAAAAAGAAAGACGTTTGCTGCCGTTGCTGCTCTATGACATTAGGAAGTGTAGCAGCATATTTGGAACATGGTGTTTTATAAGTAGACTATTTGTGAGGATTTGTCATCAACGTAATTTAGTACCAGTGCCAACCGTCGTGAAAGTTTGTGAAATTGAATCTAGGGCTGTATTTATATCTGCTCACAAGTGCAAATCAATTAACCATCGCTAAAGTTAGCTATCAAAGCTGTTACCTGTAAAGTTAATTAGACACCACGCATTCATGCAGCGACCAACAATGGTGCTCATGGGTGTATTTAACTTACGTTAATGTCTCTATTATCTGTCAGAAAGCCCATGTAAATCCTGACCAATCACAATGAATGTTGCGCTGCAGGTGTTAATTTATGTAAGATATTTAGCTATCATTTAGTGCATGTCCAAGTCAGCTGTAATTTCAGGAAATATTTTCACATTTAGATTTTCTTTGGGGACCCAGACCCTCCAGCAGATTTGTTCCCCTCTCCCCACTACTACAGGTTTGACTATAGTCAAGCGAGAGATACAGTAGCAGATTCAGCTCAGTTTTAAGATATATTTTTTACAGATGACTTTTCAGTGCAGTTAAAGCCCGTCAAAAGTTCCACTTCCTGTGTCCCTGGAACATTCGAGGACAAGAGTCATGTAGTTACGCAGAAAATGATACTGTCACACATAAAGGTAATTTTAACAACAGTAACTATAGAGATTTCACAAGAAGAAATGAACAAGCGTTACTAAAGGAGACCAAATTTTAGGGTGCAGCTGCTTTATCAGCCCTGCTGTTCATGCATGTTTTCCTGAAGAAAGGGATTGGTTTAGAGCCTATCAGCAGGGAAATTGGGTGATGCCCTATCTGTCTTTCTTTGTGAAAATATACCCTAAATTCCTGTCGCCACAACCAACGCTTGGACACACAATCTGTTACCACATTCAAAATGAGAATGTATTCAACGTGAACAGGATTTTTGGAATCAAGACATCTGAGAATACATCATAATAACGTGTGTGACTGACAATCGCTTCACAGTGACAGGACATACATTTAAATATGTTTTTAGGCTGTTCCAGGAATGAACTTACCGCTCTGTCTCCTCACAAGTCTGCTCCCCAGGCTGCTGGTTCTGTGAGGACAGGTCATGGGATTATGGACCACACCTGTTTTAAATCCGCAAGTTCTGTGAATCATACCTCTCAACACCCTCCCCCACACAGAGAACGCTATGCCACACCCACACATCCACAGTGTATATGTTACATACATATACGTGTATGTAATATACATACATACATACATACAGAACATTCATTCATACACTTTCACATCAATACAGAACAAATATAACCCATCTAATACCAACCTGTGTTTCTAAAATAATGTCTTCATGCTGGCATATGGTATGTGATTTCAACATCCAATCACATAGTTACCTGAGGGAAAATTGCGAGGTGTCTTCCTGATTTTCCTGACATTATTAGTTTTGATCATAATGACATTCTGCCACAGTTCATTTCAAGCTGAAAGAAAAGTATTTAAAATGTTTTCTCCTGGTGTGAGTGTACAATACTGTATCACTCTGACTCCTGTCTGGAATCAGAACAAAGGTTCAAAGGCCACTGGCTCTTGGTGGTACCAAGATGGTATGGGATGTGATATCAGTACTTGTAAGTTATGGGCAGCTTGCTGTAGGAAATATGTTAAGTTAATAAGTTAAGATTGAGCTAATCTTTGTCCCAGGAATTGGTGGCACCAAGGTCTGGCTAGATCTAGGCCAGGTGCTGGCATGAAGGGCTCTCCTCATCCCTCCCACTCTCAAGGAGGCCAGAAGATAGGAGAGGGTCATGTCTGCAGGACACATTATGCCATCTTGGTTCTCTGTGATGACTGAAAAATGTGAAAGGAAAACCAAACTATATGACTCAAACAATGCAATGCCACATGATGAATATCCCCTTCAGGTGTTACCTGGAGTGTGTATTGGCAGGAAGGAGAAGCAGACCAGATCAAACACACTGAGCATGACACTTTATCTTTATGGCATATATTTGTGCAATTTGCTTGAACACATTGATGTATTCTAGTGCTAAAACAACAACTAAGCCCTGAATGTCATAAGAAAAAGAATACAATAAAGATAATTTTATTTTGTTTGGGACATGCTGAATGGAAAACATTAGTGAATGAACTTTAACTTGCAAAATTATTGAAGATTATGTTCTCTAAATGTAGGAGTATCTGCAGTACACCCTGACACCTGTGACAGTTCTATGTGCTTCAAATTAGAATAATGAAACACTATAGTGTTAACATGTCAATATGACAATACTAAATACATTAATTTGTTGATGTTCAGAAATAAAGATGAAACTTTCTAAATCTAAGGAAATCATTGATTAAATAGTGTGCAGCAGCTAGCCAAATGGGATAGGCTATAGCAAACCCTGGTTGTTTCTCCAAAAAACAATCAGATCGTGGGTCCTGACCTGTTAATACCTCACTCTCTGACTACATTTGTAATTATGTCGGAAACCAGTACTATTAGTTTATTTGCTTACATGTACAAAACATCTGTAATAGTGTACCTTCTCATTTTAATATTGGACAATATTTGAAATGTTGTAGGAAAACGGTTCTTGTTTATGTACTTAAACTGGGTCTAAAATAGTTGTTTGCTGCTATTTGTTGAAAATATTGTGTAGAGCACATTTAACATAACATCAAACAACTAGTTTCTATTTAAATAATAGTGGAGTAATTGTGTCCTTAACAGAGAATGACATCACACTCCATCTGTGTGTGTTGTAATCCAAGCTCAGCAGCCTGGGTGGCCACACACACATTTAGTGTGTGTGTGTGTGTGTGTGTGTGTGGCCCAGGAACATTTGTTTTACTCTTAGTAATTGTTTTGGTATTGTTTTGGTCTGAGATGCTTATGCGCTTAATGTGACACCTAGTAGCAGAAAGTCATATTGAAACACTTTAATGTTTAAAATATATTTAAAAGTACAAAAACAACTGTCTTTAGACAGCCTGTACTAGCACAAAACAGTAGCTTACTGAACTACAGGGAACTGTCACATACTGTAGCTATTATTCAAACATTATTTTAAAACTTAGTGTCAGCAGACACCATGCTGTGTACTTTTAAATACAAAGGCAACATTAATTTAGTTTGCCAGGTGTACGAGAATATTCAACACTGTTACGTTATAATCTTGTCCCTGATAATTATTATTAAATCTGAATTGACACATGGCTCTGTATTAAGCTCCTTTCTACATATGGTACAGGGAAGTTTGGATTTGAATGTAGTATCTACTCCTAATTCCTGACAATAATGAATGTTCACAAAACCTATGGAGAAACCTGTCCTGAGCCATGATTAATAGACCCCTATCATACATTATTAATGTCAGTTCATGAGTGGATTAGCCCTCACCATCTCCCAAATAAATGTCTCTATTTGCTGTTGCCTTGGCGTCATCTGTTTCTTGGTATAGGGATACATCCCTCATTTCATAAACAACAGGATATACTTTGTCTTCCAGGACATGGTTGCATCCAATTGAAAGTAAATTAATGTTATTTTTTTGCAGCTTTGGAAGGAAATTAAGAGTAAAGACCTTGCGTTTACCAAGCCACTCTGTTGGAAATATATGTATTCCTGGACAGACAAAGAGGTTTTTGTTCTTAACTGATTAGATTGCTTTGAAGAGAACCTCCGTGCACTCTAGATATTGGAATTGATTTGCTTCTCTGCAGTGGTAGAGATATTTACCTTCTAGCTAATTACAAAAGACGCTAGATGGGTAAGACTCACTGAGGAGCAACATATTTTTTCTAGGGCTTTTGGATTGGCGCCACACCCTCGAATTTAGAGGCACAGTTCATTCTAAGTAGCTTGCAAAAAGCGGTTGTCTCCAACATGCACTGCTTTACAAAGTGGTTGGACAGCAACATAACACACATAACACATACATTGTATAGGGCAACAGAACAGCTCATTATGCAGCAGCCATGCTCACAATTGAACAACAATAATATATAAATGCAAGAACAGAAGAAACCCAGCAACACATCATATAGGTGGAGTAAGAAAGGAGAATAATAATATATAAAAAAATAAAAAATGGAGAATGGAAAAATATCAGTAGCCTAGAGTTGTCCAATTAAAATAATGCTTTACTCATATTAAAAGTTAGCCTATTTGCATTACGTCTGCCATAGCTGTCAGATGCTGTGCACTTCCAGCCTTCACATGTTATTAGTGTGTTTATCCATTCTACTTACATATAATTTGTTTTTGGGGGGATTTCATTAAAGTCCATCAGTGCCTTGTGTGTTACAGAAAAACACATGCATACTGTGGAATCATCTCGGATAAGACCTTATAGGTGCCTATAAGGTGAGCCATGCTCATCAACGTGGGGGGGGTGTCTTAATCCCAAACCATGTCCCTCTAACTTTTAACCTAATTTTGTCTAATTGGTACAGTAAACCTTCAATGATAAACTAAAGGTGCATTCAGTACTTAAAATTGGTACTGAAAGTTAAAATGATTGAATCTGCCATTTCACACCCCATATTAGTTCCATAACCAGAATAGACAGCATCGGGGCTAATAGTGGTGCATATACTGTACACTAGTTCTGCCTATCCCTTCTGATGGACTAGCCATTGCTGTTTGTGCCATTACCTGTGTGTGGCTGGTGTAATTTGTCTCATGACACAGCTAGAAACCAAATTATAAGAAAGCTATAACAAGTGCAAATGAAAAGGCTTCAAGGAATGGACAAGAATCTGAATAACCATTGCATTACCCTGGCCCACCAAAACATAAATAACATTTTATTATACATGTTCATTTAAGATGTGTGTGTCTAATTTGAGTATCTGTGTACTTTGCAGATCAAGAGAGGATAGGAAAAGACTCCTCTTATGAACAGGAAGGGAAGGTGCAGTTTGTTATTGATGCTGTCTATGCAATGGCCCACGCCCTCCACAATATGCACCAGGAACTGTGCCCTGGAAAGGTGGGCCTCTGCCCCAGAATGGACCCTATAAATGGCACTTTACTGCTGAAGCATATCCGCCGGCTCAACTTTGCAGGTCAGTATACAGTAAGTGCACTTGGAATGGCAATAGAATGCCTTTCCTAATCTCTGCCAACGATTTTCATATTTAATACACCTTAGGGTACAATAAACACAGACAAAGCTGAGCCTTTCACTGTATGGGAAGTTACATGCTGTTTTGCAGACGTCTGTATGCACACTAATAATATTTTATTTAGTTGATCCTACATTGAAGGATTTTAATATTGGTAGACTCACACAATTACTATTTTGTCTAGTCTTCTACAAAGGATAAACCTCTGGTTTTTTACTCTGTATGATCATTAGTCATGATTTATTATGAGGCTTCGACTTAATAAAGCAAACCATGTGTGGTTCAATATACAATTGCGCAGGCAGGAGAACGTTTTATGAAAATTAATATTCTTCTTGATCGAGGCCCGAGCATGGTTTGAAGAAATTAATTATTCATTTAAACTCCTGCTCTTTAAGCTAATTTGTCATTTTAATATCTACTGGTTGGATTTGCGGAATGTCTTTCAGTGTTTAATTAATTAATGTAAACAAATATTCTCAAATACCAATGTGTGCGTTACTGTAGACAGGATATAGTGAGAGAATACCATTTGCTTTAACACTGTATATTATTTCTCAAAGTTGGTTTGATGGCATGTATGCCTATTATTATACCCTTCCTTGTCGTTTGGGGTTGTTTAAATCAGTTTAGCACAGATTAATATTCTTCTGTTTGATCAGGTCTTTGAATTCTTATTTAAAACTTAAAAAAAAATAATGTAACACTAGTTTCATCATAATTCCAGACACAAATTAAGGAGAAACTATTTAATAATTCGAACAGTCTGTTGGACTGTTAAGGCAAAGTTAGGGCGTTAAATTTTTTGTTAAACATGTTTTGTTTATTTATTAGACTGGTAATGGCAGGATACTGTATGTCAGATGTGATTGTTATATTCAATGATGTCACACTTGGCTCCAAATATAATGTGTGTTTAATGAGTGTTGTAATAATAATAATGAATCCAGCCTTTTCGGTTCCTTCAGACAACACAGCTGACTACTGGAAACACTATTACAATCGGGAAAGGAAAACTTAAAATCCACACACCATGGAGATAGATACAGCAGTTTTAACCTGTTGGACTTTAAAATCACCAGCATGGGATGCTGGCAACACCATCATGCAAATTATAACATCAAAGCCATGTACTGTCGATAACAAATTTGAAAAACACAGATACTGTAGTGTGCTTTAATCAACATACACATCTTGCTGTTCTCCAGTTAATCTCAGAGAAGGCGAACATTTACACAGCAAGAAAGTAAACATTACTTAGCGTGTAGGTCGGAATCATGCTTGTGATAAAAGAGGTAATCTGTTAATTTTACAAGATTTGTTTGTGCAAAGTTTTAGATCTCTCTGAGGAAACAGGAAGATTAAAGAAAACCACATTGTTTTCCTACTGAGTAAGAAATAAATAATAACACTACATATGCTGTGCATACAAATAACACATCTGTTTTTTTTATATTAAGGGGGTCCAAAAACTGTAACCTTTCAGAAATGAAAGATGCACACTGAAGACGGTAGTTCATTTTAAACAAACGATTGCAGACATCTCCAGCTCATTGCATCATCATTGCTAGTTGTAACATGCTGAATGTATTATATCTTCTAGACCTGTTGACCTTTTAAAGACACTGAATATTTCTAGGAGATTAGTAAGAAAACAAATTCAACAATATTTGAATTTGTAAAAATGATATGTATTGTTAATGAAATAGCACACACATACAGTACTCACCAGGGTAGCAAAAGACACTTGTTAATGCTATATGGTTGTTGATGGAAATTACCATACTCCAGTCTCTGGTGTAACACAAACCACATTTTAGACATGATATGATGCAACAACCATAGCAATATATTCTAAAGCACATACAGTATCTGATGGAAGTCAAATGTAGAAAAGTGCGGTAATTCAAAGTTTTGCCACAAAGATTTGCGTGTTTGTATAACACTTGTGCACTATATCTAAGTGAACTGTCAGTGCCTACAGCATACAGTTTAGCTTGATGCATATCCTGTTTTTTAAATGGCGAGACTTGTATAGATAAAATATTTTTACAACAGAGACCATTGTTTATCTTTCTAAAAGGTATAAAAATTATATGGCTGAAGGTGCATTTCCCACAAGAAAAATATCTAAATATAGATGTTGCTTGACTGGTTGATTCTTTATTATAAGCAGGTCTCTTTTCAAGTGCTCATTTTAGCTCGTTCAGCTGTAGCGAGAACCTCTGCATACAAAGCAGAATTATCAAACAGCTTCAATCCTTCCTCGTACTCCGTTGACATCCCCCAACAAGCATTCTTATGCCCACCTCTGCCTTTGATGCGTCTCAGAGAAGTTAGATACTGCAATGGGGTGCAACTGAATAAAGCTTTCTGTGTTCCAAGGCTATCAGCTAGCTTGTCTCGGAAACTATATTTGGTCTGTTGCAGGTAGTAAGCACTGGCTTTTTTGTAATGTTGTGCTGCATTTATGAGCACAGAACAAAGGCCAACTCTGTGTAGTTTTCCATAACTACGCTGACTGTATTTGAAACCCACAATGCAAAGCTACAGCGAATGGCATGACTCATCACCTGTTCATACTGTACTTGTCCATTGTCTGCAACTTTTATAATAGCAGTTGTTTTCCTAGTCTCTTCAGGCAACAAAAAACACACGTATCTTCTTTTTTTTAAACACATAATAAGTTAAGATAAGGGGATCCAAACTAGGAAGATGCTCTTTTTTTAATAATAAAACATATAGTGCATATATATTAATGAATCAAAATGATCTAGCGTACAAAAACACCATACCATAGGGCCTACTGAGTTTTCTGGGGTTGTTTTTTGACTTTGTTTCTGATTTTTAGTTCTGATACAAACATTATGAGCATATTAGCGATAACACTTTATAGGGAGTGACGGGCGTTCTCTGAAGACCATGGGACTTATGCGCGGCTCCCATTTCAAACCCGGTTAGAGAGCCCTCATTTTTGTATTGGGATTGAGTAATCACACAGTGGCCATGACAGTGATTGAGAGGGCGGACACAGGCGCTCTTCAAATGCATCAAAGTAACTTGGTTGTAAATTGTGCATATGGCTTGCCTGCGTACAGGCCATTAAGCACTAATGACCGATGTAGGGCGCGCCAAGCTGTGCTGCCATCCGCCAAGGTGTCCCGGCCATTCATCCATGCAGAACAAGCACATGTTGAATTAATGACCATATTCTAGTCACTCTTAAGACGGCTGAGTATTCTAGTAGGTCTTAAGACGGCTGAGGGTTAGCTTGAGGGCAATGCTACCTGTTACCTCTAATTACAGGCAATTCATGAATCACAATACTTAAGAAAAGCATGCACAGAAGAAAAGCATGCAAAGCAACGCTACAGTGGGTAGTTGCACACAAGTGCAGGAAGGTTCTGCGTGGTCACTGTTGTCATGTTAAGTCACAGCAGTAGTACAGTAGGTGTTGAAGCGTACTCTGACTAGTCCAACTAGAAAGATACAGTACAAAGATACAGGCATACCCCTTAGTATGACATTCACCATCACATCTCAAGTAAAGATAGAGACATTGCTATTTTATTTATGTTCAGTTTATAATACTACCTAACTCGCCGATGGAGAAGCTGTCGGAGATGCACACTGGTCTACCTAATTACAGTGCGTACTAGCCTGATGAGACCATCCTGAGTATTTACATGTCAGTGTGGAAATGAGAGAGAGGTGTCAGTGCCTTAGTTATAATAAGGCAATTGGACCAGAATATGAGCCGCATGAAGAGGATTTTCACACTTCTTTCTGTGGGCATCAACTGAAGTACTCAACGATGTTGTTTAGCTGATTTGCTCAGAAATTATGTGGCTGGGCACGGACAGCATACTATTAAGGGTTTCCAGACAGAGCTGCATACAAGATCAGGATGGATCTTAATGAAGCCCCCATGTTTACATGTTATTGGTGGAAAAGATGTGTTATGAAACCAGCTCATTCTGAAAGATTAAGCCACACAGAATAAAATGCATCTAGCATAAGACAGGCTATTAAAAATGAATGGCTGATTGGTTATATGGCTCATGGGAATAATGCAGATAACTTTCCTGAAAAATGATAAATACCTATTATTTGATTAACTTTCCATTTTGGATTTTATACTGTAGTACTGATGCAACTTGTATGATTTTTTCCTCGCAACAACGCGTTGCAACTTATACTCCGATGTGACTTACTCTTTGGACAATACGGTACTTAAACGTCTAAGATGTTAAATTGCATGGAGGAAATTATTGTTACTAATTTATTAACATAACACAAACATTATGAATTCAATCGCTGGTGTAAGAGAACTGTCAATACATTGACTAGTCTCAAATTGAACAGCTAGCATGGCATAATGTCCTCATGAAGCTGTTAAATATAATCATATCAGCAGGGTAGTCTGGCGAGGAAGCATTACTCTTGAAAGCACCAGTATCTATTTGACTGTTTTAATGATAGCATGGTGTCTATGTGAGCACTTACATGCTCTAATACACAAGCCCAACTGTGACAGGAAAGGAAAACCAGCTTGATGGCTTTTTTGAACAAATTGGGAAATGGGGTTGGGGCACTACGGCTATATTTGCCGGTACTGTACGAACTACAGCCGTTTTTTATAATGTCACTGTAATTCCTCCGTCATCAAGAACAGTGTTATTGTGTGGGTCGCAAATATATAACTGAGCAAACAGTGTGCCCTTAATCCACCACAGCTGACTCATCTAGATGTGGATTACAGCTTGAACAAAGAGGTAGAAATAATACTCATCAGCAGAAATACATCATCTGAAGTTGCTGAACCCCCCTTACCCTTTTTGTTTTTACTGCGATGGGCAAACTAAAAATGTCAGCAGACTAATGTTTTCTTTTTGTGAGCCTTGATATTGAAAATAAATTAGACATGGGTTACACTTGCTGTGCTTCTGAGGTGAACTCCATTCAAAATAACACCATGAGTAAACATATCGCACATATGGACACAAGACTTGTCTAGCTTCATTAGGGAAAGACTTCCTGGTGAAAAATTGTTGTTTTCTGTGTTCTGGTGTGACACATCATTAGAACACGTCTTTAAACAGGAAACATGGAAATGAAACACTGCAGTGAGGTTAGGGGAGAAATAACTCCTTCACAAAATCAACAGTGCTGGTTCTTCTGGGCAGGACAATAGTGTGTACAATTCTATATATGAACTGTATCTCAAGTGTAATCAAAACTTGCTAGAATAAACTAACCAATATTTTATCCAACATGACAAAGACTATGTCTTTGTAAATGTATACTTCCCTAGGTGAGGACAGATAATAGGATATGACAAATTAAAGTCAAATCCATCCCTTTAGTTAAAGTCTTAAAGGACTTCACAAACCACCCAAGGGCATGCTAGCCAAGTTTGACCCGCACCTATTTTCCCTCTTCTAACTGGTGATCATTCAAGTAAATAATAGCTTAATCGATTATGAAAGAATATAGGACTATCCAAAAAATGGGATGTTGTAAGGTGTGTACAAGCACAGACGTATGAGAACAAAGACTGAATAACAAACAAACATGCATGGAGAAGCCATTGACAATAACTATTTCATAGAACAGAACACTAATGTGAAGAAGTGAAGAGGTGAAATGAATGAGAGTGATTGATGAATGAAAGTCAGGTGTGTAGCTGGGGTGCATTGGATGTATGGAAAGCTGCAGGCCGGTGGTTAGTACCCCAGTGAGGTATAACGGTGAGGAGGAGAACCTCCCCTGGGTGCAAATCCTGACATTACATCAAGTCTATGATGTTACTGCTGTATACAATATCCCAGGACTTAGTGGTATTTTCGTATACCATTAAGTTCTGATTATGACCCAATGAGTGATTGGGTCATAATCTAGTTTGTTGCAGAGCATACTTGTGCTCTATTATGTTACATACAAAGAAGTACTGTAAATTACTTCTCAATCTCTCAACAAAACAAGAACATGTTACCCTGTCCTGTGATATTTTTACAGTGTTAAAGATGCCTATGGGAACTTTTAGCTGCAGTTAGTGGTAGAGAGAACATGATTCCCATCACATAAAATAAGCTCAGTCAACAATATAATGTCATAATCGAGTGGATGCCTTATTTTTCTAACAGTAAATGTTCTATTTTATATAACGTATAACCAAACATATATTATACAAGTTATACTAGTACTACAATAGATATTAGCAGAATTATAATACCTAGTGTTATGTTTTATGTGTGTGTGTTATATGATGTTGTTATATGTTACGCACAATGTTTGATATTGGGTAAAAGGAGAGGTGCAGCCAGAGTCAGACATAAAATACAAGTAGATGGAAATCCAGGGGTCACCATGGTGGTACTTATTGAAGCAGAACGCCTGCTGATCTAGAGTGCTGTTCCAGCTCCCAAACTGCCCCACCTGCCGCCATATTGAGATGAACGAGAAAGAAGGTGTGCGAGTGATGAGGGCCCACCGGAATGGTGTAGACTTGATCATGTTTACCATATACCAGCTGGTTGTGTTATGTGTGCTTGTTATGTGTGTTTGTTATGTACGGTAGGCTAAAATGCACATGTGCATAGTTTGTATGTTATATTCATTTTGCTATTTACAGCAATTTTATTTATATATTTTGCAATACCTCTACAATGCTATACAGTAGCTTGACATCTATAGCAAATATTACAATGGGAATCGATCATTGTTTAGTAAAACCGTTTTGATATCGTATTTGTTTATTGTCCTGTTTGCTTCCATTATGATCTGTGGAGTCGCAACAAGGATGTTCGACAGAGTCCTATAATGAACTATTTGACTGTATATTGGTCACAAACCTATGCCACAGTTCAAAATATGGGAAGATGAGATTTAGGTTAAATTGTTTAGAATCCCTCTTTAACCTCAATTGGTAAGGGGTATAAACACACACTCGCATGCATGCATGCACACACACACACCCATGCACACACACAGTGATGGGGGGGGGGGTGTTTAGTGTGTAATATGTTTTGAGTGGGCACCATGCATTGATCTTACATAACATGTAATGCAATACTCTACTAAAGTATATGTATTAGACAGTGTGAAAGGCAGTCTCTTGCTGTTACAAACATGCCTCTTCTTTCTCGTATAGGTATAGCTGGCAATCCAGTTCTCTTTAATGAAAACGGCGATGCTCCTGGACGTTATGAGATCTACCAGTACCAAATCCGGAACCGAACCGCCGAGTATAAAATAATTGGCCACTGGACAGATCAACTCCATCTTAATGTAAGCTTTACTCTTGTTGTCCCATACTTGATATACGCACACTTGCTGTTCAGTTGGAGGGTTGGTATGCTTGGCATTTAGGTTCATTCATCGTCCCTGCAAATATTCGGATATTTATCCTGGTGTTTACAATGGAAATGCTCTCTGCTAAGCTGTTCTCTGCTGTTCTGCAGCTGTGTTTGCTCAGTAATTCCTCCCAAACCATTTGATACTGCTTAGTGGCATCTTCAAAGGTGTAAATATCCAGAGGGCGCTTCAAATGATTAACAGAGTGGATTGTGTAGGAAAAAAGGCTTTAAGAGCTTAAGGGCAGACATATTTACTATAATCACTTCATACAGTGTCAGTAACTTCCAAAAACAATACTGTGAGCTGAGGATGTAATGAAGTAATAGTATAATGACAATAAATTACAGGAACAGTTGGAACAAAATATGTTTTGATTGAATGAAAACAAGGCCTTGGGCAAGCAAAAGAATAAAAATAAAAAAAAACTCTGACAACAGTACAGAAAATAAAAAATAAAAATAAATGTTATTTGAAATAGTCTTGTTCAGGGAAATATCTGTAGCATGTGCCAGTTCTCACTCAAAAGCCTCTTTTAGTTAATTAGTATTTTTTGAGCTTTTAATTAAATGTACATTTAAAGACACATTTTTAGAGAGTTTTCCCACCTCTATTAAGTAAAAACATAATTACTTTGCATTAAATATTCCCTTTTGGAAACCCAAATTGACTTTATTGCTTGTTTTCCCTATAGAAAATTCCATAATATATTGTTGTCCTTTATGACTAAGTCAGAAAGAAGTGCACATGATAACAGCACAGCCCTATTTATGGCATAGTGACCAGCTGGCCAATTTAAAATGAATGGTTTCCAATCGGATCTAAGCACAATTCAGATAATGTCTGATCTACAGTACCAACTTCACTTTGCATTTTGTTTACATTGCGGCACAAACCACATTAAATAAAGCTCACATTGACACCTTGAATATTGCCATCTGTGCTTTATTCATTGAAATAGAGAGTATGAAAATGCCGCGGCCACTGAAGAGCCATACACATGCAGAACATGTAAGAAAGCCAGACATACACTGTATCACTGCTGGTTAAGACAGAGATGCAATGCAATGACGTTTGTCTTTTGCGCACAACATAAAACTCCTTTACAGTGTTAATAAAATATTGTCTGTTATCTATAACACTGCAGTAGGCTAGGGCTAGCCTATGGTCTTTATTTCTTGTTCTCATAGGTTAGAGGTTTACATTCAGGCAAATTCTGTATGCAATTCTTAAATATATGAGCACATTCTAGTTAACAGCACAATTTCACATGGTCCCGACCCTTTGCCCTCAAGCACAGTTGAGTGTAGATATGCTAGAACCCTAATTAAGCTAACATAGTTATCCAGGGCTCAATACCTCATATCAGTGTCGAAAATCAGCCCTGCTGCCTTGTCCTTGACGTTGAATCCAGACTCGCTCTGTGGGTGAGGATTTGTAGTGAGACCCTGCAATGTGATGTCCCAAGGGTAGAAAGACAATTTGTTCTTCAATAGACTATCATTCTCTTTCTGTGTCTGTGTCTGCCACGGATGCTGAGTCCTTAGTACAGCTCAGCTGTGTTTTGGTTGGTCTACCTCTTTATATTTTATATATTGTACAGACAAAATGTGACTTGTTTTTAACTTAACTGTATTGAGTAACTATACTGTATGTTGTTTTAACATGGTTATGTTCATGTGAAATAAAATGGCATTTTATTGTGACATTTTACTTCAGTTGGACATAACAGTTAAAACAACATTTTAACTTGTGTTGAAAAACAAACCGCCTAGTTTTAGGTGGTGTGTAATGAACTGTCAAGTGGAGTTACAGCATTGTCAAGTGGAACTGCATCTTATTTCCCACTATCTGAACAATATTATATACTATTTGTGTGTGTGTGTTTTGCTTTTTAAAACAATAGCTGTTTTGCTCTTTCTCTCCCCTTACGATCTACCCTTGCCAGGTTCGCTCGATGCAATGGCCAGGTGGTGTCCGTCAGGTCCCGTCCTCAATCTGCAGCCAGCCCTGTCAGCCGGGCGAGCGCAAGAAGATAGTGAAAGGCATCCCTTGCTGTTGGCACTGTGAGCGCTGCGATGGCTATCAGTACCAGGCAGACACCTACACCTGCAAGATGTGTCGCTTTGATTTGCGGCCCAACGCAAACCACACGGGCTGTGTTCCCATCCCCATCGTCAAGCTGGAGTGGAGCTCCCCGTGGGCTGTCATCCCCGTTCTCATTGCCGTGATTGGCATCATGGCCACCTCGTTTGTGGTGGTGACCTTCATCCGCTACAATGACACCCCCATCGTGAAAGCGTCGGGCCGAGAGCTGAGCTACGTGCTGCTGACGGGCATCTTCCTCTGCTACGCCACCACCTTCCTCATGATCTCCGCCCCAGACGTGGGAATCTGCTCCCTTCGGAGGATCTTCTTGGGCCTCGGAATGAGCATCAGCTATGCGGCCCTCCTCACCAAAACCAACCGCATTTATCGGATCTTTGAGCAGGGCACCATGTCCGTCAGCGCGCCCAGGTTCATTTCCCCTGCCTCCCAGTTGGCCATCACCTTCACGCTGGCCTCGGTCCAGCTGATCGGGGTCTGCATCTGGTTCGGTGTGGACCCCTCTCATGCCATCATTGACTACGAGGACCAACGGACGTCAAACCCGGTGATGTCCCGCGGTGTGCTGAAGTGTGACATCTCCGACCTGTCGCTGATCTGTCTCCTGGGCTACAGCATGCTGCTGATGGTCACCTGTACAGTATACGCCATTAAAACCAGAGGAGTGCCAGAGACATTTAATGAAGCCAAGCCCATTGGTTTTACCATGTATACCACCTGTATTATTTGGCTAGCATTCATTCCTATCTTCTTTGGTACCTCGCAGTCCACAGAAAAGGTAAGCTATCAACATCATCAATAATAACTAACGTGGATGCAGTAACTTTTATTACCACTGGGGGTTGTCCCTGACTTCCGTTCTAAAATACCAAATTCTACCCGTTGGTGCATGTTCTGCTTGGACAGCCTAGAGGGTGGTCATTAATATAGCATGACATATATATTTGTTTCATACTACATTTGGCTCTGGGTAAATGAATGCTAATGTATTCACCCTAAATGTCAGTCATCTGGCTAAACTCAAGGAACTGCTTCTTTACTGAAGGAGAGTTGAGCAGAAGCCCGTATTTTGTGAGTTAATCCTATGCCAGACTCATTAGTAGCACACAATCCAACTATAAACTTTGGATATCACCTTGGGAGCCAAAACTCGCACATGTGCTACCACAAAGCAGCTACAGACAAAATAGAAAATGTGTTACCTACTGTATGATACATGCGACACATGGAGCTTTATATTATAAAGATGTCTTTAGTCTAGTTAGCCTATAATGTTCCTTCTTAATACCTATATATGTGAATATTCATGCAGTGTTAAGGGGGATTTTTTTGAAATCAGATGCGGCAGTACTGTGAGTGCGTGTGTGTGTATGTATGTATGTATGTATGTATGTATGTATGTATGCATGCATTATAAGACTTTCATTCTCCATTAATACTGCAGGCAGTTGAGTAAAGCAACACGCAAGCCTGTGTGACTCACATATGTGACGGCTATATGCCACAGTGCATTACATCTTTGTAAGATGTTTACACAACCACAAGCTCACACTCGTATTCCCACGTCAAATCAATGTGTCTGGCCTATTGAACCAAGGTCCTGGATCTTATCCAGTGGGAACACTGGGAGGATAGAGGTCAAGAGGGATCCAGAAGGCACCTGGAAATGGTTGTTGGGCTTTGGGGCAGGCAAAAGGTATAGGTGTGTACCAATGTGGATCCAAAGCCTACACTAATGCTATTGTTGAAATGCAATGGCTGACTGAAAAATAAGACTCAGTATTTACACTGGTAGAGGGAAAAGCCTCGCGCTGGCAAATACAGTACACTATCAGCAGTGCCAGAATGAGCTCGGCAGATATGGCGAATTAATCTGCACCTTCTTCCCGTTGGGATTAAAAATGGAACAACAATGCATCGACATTTTTTGATTTGAAATACAGGCTATGATAAAAACACCTTTGTGACAAAACATCTTTAGAGAGCAAACATTTGTGTTGGGTTGTGCATGAACACATTCCCAGATCATTTCTCTGGTCAACAGCTTAAAGAAATCTGCATACACATATCATTTCAACACCCCGACTGATGTATTTTGTAAGACTACGTTATCTAAGCAAGTACAGGTATTGCTTAGACTGCACACAGTATTTAACAGATCTAACAAGCAAAGACTTGGAATTTAGCAGTAGAGAGAGAGAGAGTTCAACCAAACAACTCCTCCGTTCAAGGCATATGTTTTCCCCTGCAAACATATACAGTAATCGTGACTTTTTTAAAATTAAATAATTAATTAAAACGTTTTTTTTTAGAAACTATCCTTTTTGTTCCCTCACAATAATAATATCATAATATCAAAATGAATGATTGCTGATGAATAATGTTGCTCAGCTTAAGTCACATGTCAACAGCACCAAAGAGCTCTTTAAGTATTCCATATCCTGCCTCTAAAGATAAAAGAGAATTTTTAAATCATGGGGAGGTTTAGCATCAGCCTTTTCAAGGATGATGTAATCCATTAGCGAGCCTGGCTTTGAATACTTAATAATGATACAAAAAGAGGTCTCTGTTTCGTTTCCTCCTAACAATCCCTGGAACTAATTCAGTTTCAAAACCTAGGACTAGTTCTGTCATTGGGCCTTAATGTAAAGATGCACTATTTCTCAAAATGTTAATGAATAATGATAGGTTCTGGTAGCAAGCGGTGCACACAATGGCTGGGAGACAGACTCACTTTAAATCATTAGTGAGTAGTTCCACCACTGCCTCTAGCATGGCAAGGTGAGGTATAAAATGGATGAGGAGATTTTGTTTATTGGAAATGTGCTGCATGCATTTCATTTTCCCATTCATTCCCATTGAGCTATAGAGGCTAATACCATTTAACAAAGACTCAACAGACAGAAAAACCTTAATGAAAATGACAGTATTTTACTATAAAAATAAATACTATAAAGTATTTAATAAAAGTCAACAAAGTTCAACAATTAGGTCTCGTGGAATCTTGTCTTACCTTTCTTTTTTTTAAAGTACATGAACTCTGTAGCAGACTGCCAGAGCTCCTCCATAAACAATGTTCTTTTTTTCAGGAATTAACATGTCAAAGCAAACACACCTCATAATCATCCTACTGTAAATGACAGGCACAACAAAGGCTCCCGGCCCACGTTGACGCATCTTCCAGAGCAATTAAATGCTCTACTTCCTCTGGGTCTTGATTTACCTTATCTGTCCGCCTTTGCGCTCATCATCCGTTTACAGCAGACTTCAGCACTACAAGCACAGTCATTTTTTTGTCATCCGGTGTCAGGGAAAATGTAACAAATGCCACAGGAGGCTTTCTGTATCATTCAAATGGGCACATCTGGCCTATCTGCAAAGTGTGATCACAGAGCTCGATGCAAGCTACGGGAATAAACATGACACCTGCTTACTTGGGAAAATGGTCCAAATCTCATCGACAGAGGAAATAGGAGAGACGTTGGACAAAAGAGCCCATGGGAACAAGGCCTGGACACAATGGGCTCAATTCAAATTCAATTCGTCCACACAAAAGGGGTTCAAGCACTGTGGCATTATGAATGGCCCAGTGAAGTGAGTGTTTATTTATCTATAAAGTCTCCATCAGCCTACTGGTACTGGCAGCGTAATGGCAAAAGCTGCTGTTAGCGCACTAGTTGGTCATAAAGCAAGGGTGAGTGAGTTCAGATGTTGCACACACATACACACACACACACATACACACAAACACACACATATACACGTTATTGGATCACCACTGTTCATGCCATCTCCACTTACCCCTCCCCCCACCCCTCTTTTCTTTGTTGAATCTCTATACAGTATGTTCTATCCCTTTCTAAAGATAAACAGTATTACTGACAGTGGCGTCCCGAAGGCCCAATAACACATAACTAGAATCGATGCTGTATGCAGAGAGGGATAAGCAGCATCTTGGATTTCAGAGATAGGTTGTATCATTCATTATCTGCAGAATGCTTAGCTTTGGGTATCAGTTTCTTTTGACAGATAACAGCAGCCTATAGTGTACTGGTTGAACATTTTTGGAAGGCCAGAATTCAGAATTATACAGTAGACCTCATTCATTATATTTGGTTGCAACAACTAAGATAGTTCCAGTGTAGAGCTTAAATGTTACATACTACCTACAATAATTGTTCCCTCTATCCTATACCTGCCGGTTGATTGGTTTACTGGTTGATTTTTTCCTGTTTATTCATTTTATATTACTTGATTTAACACATTGGAAAAAGGACCATGATGAAATAATTGCATGCTGTCTACATATTCTCTGTGACAAAATGATAGGATTACGAATCACAATGATGTTGTGATTTGTTTATTGGTCATTGATTTCGAACCAAATTGGCTTTGATCATCCTACACTTTAAAGCTGTAGCATAGCAGAGTTTCTCAACCAACATTTGTCAATTTTAACTTTCTACATTCCAAGCATTTTCTGTAAAAGAAAGAAACCAACATTTATTAATTTAAACGTTCTGCATTCCAAGTTTTTTCTATAAAAAACATTAACAATAGAAAATATTTTCAAAATAACAAAACATAATACAACACCTTGGTATGACTTTTTCTAGTTTCCCGTTGATGTCTGAGATTTTAAGACTGCTCGTCATCCTTGCCATTGGCTCCTGCATACTGAAGCTGTTTCTGGGCAGCCGAGGTAGTGATCAAGAGACAACTCACCATCTTGAGGCCATGAAATCCTGCCAAGCTGCAGTTTAAAAGTGCAGGAAGGTCATATCCCCTTCAGCATGGCAACAGAGAACCCTAGTACAGTGGGTTCTCGGTCAGGGCTAATACGAATGGAAGCGTGCACTGGCGCAAACATACTTTGCTACCATTTCAATGTTTGTTGGGAGCATATATTTATTGGATGAAGAAGTGTGTATGAGCAGCTGCAGAATAAATGTGAAATTCCCTGTGCGTCTTGAGCATCTAAATCAAGCATGTCAGAGGTTATATCAGACTGCTAACTTCCCTGACATCCTGTGTTAATGAGCACAAACACAGCACAGGGAAGCACACATACTCAATGGGCATGCTTGGACAACATCTCTACCTAACAAAAATGTTAATGTTAATGTTGCAGCATTAGGTGCAAACTAAAGAAAGAGCTAACTTAGGTGGTATAAATCTAGATGTAACCTTATCTTATACTGGAGTAACAGGCACAGCACTTAAAACTAACAAAGGCCACAATATTGTGATCTTTGTAAATGACATTCTCCCATAAAGCCACATTACTGTGTCCCCTAAGGCTTTTATTTGTTTATTAGCTTAATTAGAATGCAATTATAGTGAACTCTGATGCAATAAGCCGCTGTGCTGAACATTTCTCAACTGTGCCGAACTGTGCCTTGAGACAACACACTGTCTAAAATTAAAGTGGGAATATGAAATTGTTTGCATGTTAAAGCTCAGGTCTGTTACATTCAGCAAACGTCATATCAATCACACAACATCAAGGCATGTCACAGTGTGTCTCTTCCAGCTGTGTCACAATGTGGAGACAGTGACATGAGAATCTCCCAGGACCTCCTATGATATACTGTTATATCAGCCTCCTCTTCAGGGCTTCTAGCTGGCTCATTAGTTTTGCCATGTTCGGCTTCTTCCACGCACTGCTGCGCCTCGGGCAAGTTCTGTTGATGACAACATGATGATAGGCTGTACACCGACTCACTATTATCAGCTCCACTCTGTGGACACGCAGGTACAACACAATCAGGAATGAACAAATTAATGAGCCAGCTGCAGTCAACTTGGAAGTCAGTCTGCAGTCGAAATCAGGCCACCTCCTGTGAGCTCATACAGGATCATGATTGATCCTGTTGAAGCCCTTCACAGGCCCAATTAAGATTAATTATGTAAGATAAGATTTGATACAATAATAACACACATTACTTTATGATACGTTATATTACCATACCAATATCTGACAGTGTGGTATTTGATATGTCACAACACAATATTTCATGCTGCAATATAATATAGGAAAATCCCTAAGACTAAACTATGTTCACAAAGTTCGCAGGATTAGTGCCAGCATTCTTTATTAAACATGTGCTATGGCCATAGACCATAGCAAACATTTTGAATGGTGTTGCATTCTGTGGAATAGTGGAAAATAGAACACAAATGTGACATGTGGCAATGAAAAATGAGTGTTTCAGAATTTAAAGGATGCTTTGGATGATTTGTAACACTATGTCCCAGAATGCAACACCCGTGTGACATCTGAATGTTTGCTAATTGTGTAGCCAGATGATACAGTAAAATACAATATAATTATGTTGCTTACTTTGTGTTATATATTCAAAGACTGAATATAAGACTTCAAAGATGGTTATTTCTTGGCGTATGGCATCCAGCGTTTCTGTTTGTTTCCCGTTTGAGTTGAGTAACAGATTTGTTTTCCCACTCCCTCCCTAAAGGCAGCAGTATTCACAGCCAGTGCAGTGCATGACTAGTTAACGCTCTACAGTGGGGGAGTGGGGGGGGCACTGCAGCTCTACTGTACCTTGTTCAGCCTCCAATGCTCCCATCTTTCTCTCTATACCCCATGGTATCGAACCGGACTGAGATGAGATATAACCCGTCTAGTGGGAAAAGTGGGACCCATGGAGGGTCACCAATAACGAAAACAAACGAAAGGTCACATCTGAGGAGTTGAATTGCACTCTGTTTTGATGTGAGAAAAATAGAAGGGACCTATTGTGGTCACTCAACAGCTGGTGAAACTCTGAAGGTAAAATGAAAAGATTAATTTTAATGGTGCAGAAGGCAGTGTTGGTGAATTGAGCAAGAGTGAGCAAAGTACTGCTACCTGCTTGAAAAAAGAGGTCTTCATTTGATTGGTTAAATTGGAGGTGGAGAGTCTGGATCGAGAGCCAGGGGCTAGCCACAGAGAACAGATGTTTTCTCTGGGGCGTTTGATTTACTAATAGCTGACAGGATGGAATGAGTGGGTGGAGTGAGGTTTGCTGCTTGTTTTGTGTTCAGAATTGCCACGTGGTTGACACCAGCATTACGCAAAGTTTGTGCTAATTTGAAACTCGACAGAACATGTTGGGTGGCTTGCACACCTCGTCGTTTTTTTCTAAACATAGTGAGCAGGGACAGATGTTTGAGGTGCTGGAGGCACCATACTGCACCTCCTTCAAGGAGTGTATGATCCTTTAACATGATTGCAAAAAGTCACCTGCTCTACCTTTAATGATGGGACCATTAAATATGTATGGTTATACTGTAACACCCAGGCCATATGCAGCACTGGATCCATTGATTGTTGTAGCTGTTAGGTATTAGTTCTGAGAATGTTATCTTCTGCCTAATGCTACTTGCATGCACAGTCAAGTAATCAGTACACTATACTATATCATTTACATAAGCTTTCCTTCCTCCCTAATGAACCTATTAAGAGGTGTCATCAATTTGCCACAGCTTTGTAAACAATTAGAAGGAAGTCACAGAGAATGAATGTTCTAACACAGACTTGCCTTGTGCTTTAGGAAACCCAGCCATGTGCACAATTTTCACAAAGTTGTTTCTGATTTCGTTGCCAATTGTTCAGAGTCTAATATAGGATTTGTCAGGCTACGTGCGAGGGGGGGGTAGCAAGGGGGACCCAAGCGCGGAGACAAAGCCAGACGGAGAAGAAGACTTCTTTAACAATACAAATACTTTTAATGCAGGAAGACAGGAGGTAAGTACTTTACAGGTCTTGGTTGGAGAGGTACGTCGATGAACGATGAGATGCACGGACGGAA
>JAODUG010000020.1:1977177-1988207 GCA_027564795.1 Aphredoderus sayanus | reverse complement strand
TGTGCTTGCGGCGCTGTCCAGTGCTGAAGCCACAACCCGGCGCTGTCCAGCGCTGGCGCGGCCGCGAACCGTGACAGGATTCAATCGAGTGACGTGATCACATTCATTTTCAGGTCTGCGTGATGGCCATATTAAAACTAGCAAACGGAAAATTAAACATACATGGTGTCCTTGGTTCACTTCAGCACTCTTTCATAAAAAAGAACAGATGAACTGATAAAATAGAATAAAATGTAATTACATTTTTCTCATGCTAGATCTGTTTGGAGCCTCTGTAGGACAGAGCCCCTAGCCAAGTCAACACCCGGTTGACAAAGAACCAGTCACTGGGTCTTCTAATGAGGATGATACACAACAGATGTCACTTCCCACAGAGAGCAGTGAGCAATAACCAATGCCCCTAAAAAGCTGTGTACATCTTGGTAGACAAGGGCACATGTACTGTATAAAGGGTACAACAGCAAACCACGGGGGATGAAGCTTAAAGGGGTAGCGTGCATGTGTTCAATATGTGTGTGTGTGTGTGTGTGTGCGTGTGTGTGTGTGTGGGTGGGGGGTCGTGTGACACTGTCAACAATGCTAACACAATCGCATCTCTTGCTGCTATCTCTTAGACAATATCCCTTAGATGCCAGCCCTTTTACTGTGTTTGCATTTTTACAGATGTACATCCAAACAACCACTCTAACCATCTCTGTGAGCCTGAGTGCTTCGGTGTCACTAGGGATGCTGTATATGCCCAAGGTCTACGTGGTGCTTCTTCATCCAGAGCAGAATGTGCCCAAGCGCTCGCGGAGCCTCAAAGCTGTGGTGACCGCTGCCACCATGTCCAACAAGTTCAACCCAAAGGCCAGTCTCAGACCCAATGGAGAGGCAAAGACGGAACTATGCGAGAGCCTGGAGACACAAAGTAAGAACACTTTTTTAATAGGTATAGCCCATGATTTATGTGGATGAAGCCAGACCCTTACAGCCACTGGCACATTCAAGCACAGCTGTAATTTGAGCATAAGCAGTATGCTCAGGTGGAATTTTGAGTTCCGGAGGCAATATAATGCAATACAGGTGTGTATCTTTAAAGAGAGAATTCACATTTTGTAATTTATTTTTTCATATTTATGTTTTATTCTTCAAGCTACAGGATGTGTATACCATGAACAAACATCTGTGACTCTGAGGTAGAAAGCAACGCATAAAATCATTACTTATTAGTAAATATGATGCCCGTATTACTTTACACTTCAGTGGATTTAGGGAATTAACTACCAGTATTACATTTTTAAAGGAAGAATCTGGGATTTTGTTCATAATCAAACAGAGGCATTTTGTATGCTTGTATGTGGAGGAGGTAACAATGTATTTGGGCAGCACTCTGTATTAGGTAGTACAACAATGATATACAATTTATGCTCTAGTTTGTTTTCTTCGTTATGATTTCAGTAAATGTTCGTGATGTTGACTCATGCATCAATGTCTAATAAGCTTGTTTAGCAGGCCCTCTCTCACATTCTCCATTTCTCTCAAGTCACACTCCAGCTCTCTTTGAAAGCCTAGTAAATAATCAGGAAGCAAATTAGTCTCCCGTACTGAACAAACTAGTGCTCTCTGGGTGTGCCGCCCCCTAATTTCAGTTCCAATAAAAATGCTACCGGCGCTACCGAGAGACTAGATTTACACCTGAGGTAAATATTGACTTTAGCAATTGAGTCAGCAGAAATTACACAGGTGATGTTCAAAACACGTTCCCTCTGCTTGCCTCAAGCAGATGCATGTCAGCATGTCTGTCAACAGAGATAGAAACCCCATTTACAGGCTATCTTAATAATGATGCATACCTGTACTCAGTGTAGGGCCTGTGCAAGTAAACAAACGCAAGCACAGAATAGCCTATCTCAGTTTTCAGTTTTAGGGTTAATAAGGGGTTTTTGTTACAATAAGTGGCAAAAGGGCAAAGGCACCGATTTGACAGCCAGAAACAATTTATCCTGATGGGTTTGCCGCTTACAGTCACTGTGCGGTGCATGGCTATTTGAATAAGCACCATTTGTCATTGTCATTGCCAGTGTGGACACATGGCTTGATGAAATTGAAAAATTCCTGCCCGGGCCAGCTCCCCCACTGCCTGGATCTGGTGGCGATATGTCAGGATTTATCTGCTCCACCTCAGCGAATCAGCTAACGCGGTCTAGAGAGACGGGTGGAAAGTCGAGGCCAGATAGCTCGAGACAGAGGGAGCCGGTGAAGGGGAGGAGGCTTTATTGAAAAGCCTCCTTGTGCTGTAGGTAATACAGGATGTGTTTTGAGGCCTCAGATAGAAAGCTCCTCTAAAAGGGTCAAACTGTGACATTTTCCCCAAATGTAATATGTGCTGTCTATCACACATTGAAGTAATATTATAATTATGCAGGCTACATTTGCATTTATGAAATTAAAGTAGTAGCACTAACAGTTTCAGTTATCTTGTGATATGTGACATTTCCTGAAAACGTGTTTAAATCTGAAAACTGCAAATAAAGCAGCATCATCTTCTTGCTTTACTAGGTGTTGCCAAAATGTATCTAAACTGAAATGTATTTGTTCACATGGCACTGTTAAGCCCATATAATCCATCCATCCTCAACCGCTTATCCGGAGTCAGTAAGGACCCCAAACTTCCCTTTCCCTGGCCACATTGGCCAGCTCTGACTGGGATATCCTGAGGCGTTCCCAGGCCAGTGTGGAGATATAATCTCTCCACCTCATCATGGCTCTTCCCCGAGGCCTCCTCCCAGTTGGATATGCCTGGAACACCTCCCTAAGAAGGCGCCCAGGGGGCATCCTCACCAGATGCCCAAACCACCTCAACTGGCTCCTTTCAACGTGAAGGAGCAGCGGCTCTGCGCTGAGTTCCTCTCGGATAGTCGAGCTTCTCACCCTATCTCTAAGGGAGACGCCAGCCACCCTCCTGAGGAAACCTATTTTGGCCGCTTGTACCCGCGACCTTGTCCTTTAGGTCATGACCCAGCCTTCATGACTGTAGGTGAGGGTAGGAACGAAAATGTCCTGGTAGATTGAGAGCTTTGCCTTCTGGCTCAGTTCTCTTTTTGTTACAGCCCATATAATGTAACAGTTAAACACCTAGTTTCAACCAAGGAATTTCAGCATAAATGTGACTGTATGGTGGTCAAAGTGGATCAGTCAACAATATCAAAGAAAATAGGGAGTGACTGCTATTCCTTAATAATTGCCTTAGCACATGCATTGCAATGGATTACCTTGAATATAAAAAGAATGTGCTTTCCTCTGCTGTGTTTCAGGTTTCCCAACAAAGCAGACATACATTAGCTACAGCAACCATGCAATCTAAGGGACAAAGGCCATCCCATCCTCCGGAATTTCCCCATGATTGTGAGAATGTGTGTGTGCAGTGGATTTTAAAGCAAGCAAAACTATACACGTCATATTATCAGCAGGGGTCCTCAAAAGGATTTCCCAAATAATAGACATGATGATGACAGACCTTCCAGTCGCAAGGAACCCTGGGGACCATAACAGATCATGTACAGTACAATTGTAATGTTCCACCTTCTCTAAGCCTCATCAGCAGAACAAACACTAAATGGACGAGGCCAGGAGACTGACAAATGGAGCTTTACTGACGAGAGTTTACACTACAGCTGTGCCCTATATCAAAAACATTTCCCTCTTCTTGATCAGTGCTGGCTGTCCTTCAACAGAGATCAACAATAGATTCAGTTGTGTTTAATGTTGTCTGCCACTTTTGTGAACCATAATTAATCAAATCCTCAAAGCTTCACAGGAGATTATTCAACACCAAAAAGGCATGAAAACACAGTAGTTTGGTAGTTTCCAAGAGGGTTTATGTTTCTTCCTTTTTTCTTTTTTAATTTGATGTAGCTTATACCAGTCATAGGGCTGTACTACCATTTCAACAATGCAAGACATTATCAACTTTCATGTTGTTTTGTTTGTAACATTTTTGTTTTATTTGTTTTTTGCTCTACCAGATCTCCATCCTGTTAATACAATTATGAAAACTACATCTATAAAAATGGTCCTTGCTGATATTGAGCATGCCAGTTTGAACATCCTGTGTTGTGTTGTTGAAATATATTTGGAATGCGTTCAAACTCTGTTGCAGTGTCGTTACAATTGTTTGGGCCCTAGCCTATTGTACGTAAAAAAAAAACTCAATGGTCTCAAATGGTGAAGGTCTAGTAAGTGAGTTTTGTTTATTTGTGCTAAAGTGAGACCACAATTTGTATTACCAGCTAGCCCAAGGCTGTCACTGCCCTCTGTGTTTGCGCTTTAAAACAGCGGCTCTTAGCTAAAGGATATTAGCTCCAAGACCCTACTGTAAGCCGTCATAAAGGATGAGCCTCCCCCCAACACCATCACTGCCAATAGCTATCCTCTTGGTCACAGAGAAGGGTAAAGCGGTTGTACAGATCCATTAGGACAGGGATAAAAGTGAAGTATGCCCTTGAGAGTGAATCATGCACTATGCTC
Source organism: Aphredoderus sayanus (assembly GCA_027564795.1). Taxonomy (NCBI): domain Eukaryota; kingdom Metazoa; phylum Chordata; class Actinopteri; order Percopsiformes; family Aphredoderidae; genus Aphredoderus; species Aphredoderus sayanus. Next base: position 1,983,698 of record JAODUG010000020.1, on the reverse strand, counting down.
TGCTGATATTCATAATGGACCAGCTATTGAGACGACCCATTACTAAACATAACCTTCCTCCTCAGGCAATCTGATGTTATAGAGGTGTCAGGGAGGTGGAAGGCTTGTGACAAGTGAAACTCTAATTGCTAAAACATACATTATCTCCATAAATCACCATCGGCTCGCTGAACTGATTAACAGATGGCTTAATGCAGTATAGAAGCAATCTAATGTCTTGGGGAGAATCTGGTCATTTGTGTAGTGAATCCATTGCTACTTTTCATGCCTCCCTCTGTATTACTTTTATTTAACACCATTTGTGTTGCAGAATAAAATGTAAGTGCTGACCAATTTAAATGGCAAGTTAATGTATGTTAATAAATAGATTTATGATGTCTGCTTTATGTCCTGATCCTAAAATTGGGGAAAATTTATAAAAAAGACAGTGCCTGGCTATCTGACTATGTATTTGTAAAACCTCATGAAATCTAATGAAGTGTGTGGAGCATGATCAGTTTTTTTACACAAAATTTTATTTCTATTAAAAATGTTTTCAAAGTTTATAGTCCTCATTTTTGATATGCATTTATGGAAAACGTTATAATAGATGAAAGCTGCTGTAGGTAGGATTTGAGAGTTCCACTGACCAGCTAACTTAAATACATTAAAGAAAGTATGATTATGAAAGTAAACAACCAAAAAACCCACCTGGGTCTCTTGATCCCTCCCTCTTGAACCCATTGGTCTGCTATTGCAAAGCCCATTTACAAACCTGCTTTACTGTATCTGTGTGTGCGCATCCAGGCAAGGTAGATTCTCCAGACCAAATGGGGAAAAGAGCATTTAAATTTAACTCACTGTTAACTAACAGATGTCTGACATTTCTAACAGATTACACTAGATTGATTTCTCTAAACTCCTACCTGCAGTATAGCACCTTATATTCGCTCTTTTGTATTTGATCAAAGGCTCAAAAGTTACTTTGCCAACTGGCTTTAATTACAATGCATGATGTAGATTATGTAAGCTCATTTACACAAACTTAATAATTAGGTTGTTTGAGACTGCCTTTGTATGTTAGAGTGTACATTCTGCAAATACATAATATCAATTAAAACAAACATGTCCGTTTTAATACAAGACAATGGCTGCCACACTCTGAATAATGTGTTGTCACAAATGTTCTGATAATAGTATCCGAAGGACAGAGAACTGGTGGAGGGAAACATGAAATTATTTCAAATGAATGGTTAGCCTGTGCGTTATTCCAAGGCCCCTGCATGCAGTTAGCTCCCAGGATCTATTATCTTTTCCACGCCTCTGTGATACTGTGAACCTGCAATAACAAAGGCGAGAAAATAACAGTCGTTAGATAGCAATCGTGCTAAATACATGCCCGAGTGGAATAACTGGATTTCTGTGAGATACAAGCGTTTGCCTCACACTGTAGACAGATGGACTGCTTTTACTCAAATGCCTCAGAAGATGGAAATGTATTAAGGAGCTCAGCACAATTTCAATACCTACAGCTATTATGATTATCATTTGATTCTGCAAGTTTTCTTTTCTTATAGCCAGAATAATGAATCAGTTTACCTATGTTTATGAATTAGAACCCCAAAGCATATGAACGTATGACATGTTATGCAAATATTATACAGTATATGCAGTAAGCGTTGCACTCAATGACTGAAATCAGGCTACTGAATGGCTGGTACGTCGCCAGAACTATAGTTATCCTAAAAGATGAGTTAGCCCCTTCCCCCAAAAAATCATTCGACATGACAATAATCACTAATTATTGTCCAATGACAATAAAGGTACAATGAGGCAACAGCAATGTGTAAAACAATAACAAGCTTTTTTCTATATCATGTTACAGCCATTTTCTTTTCAGCTTTAGTACAGTAATGCCACTGCAAATTATACAATGTAGCAAACATCTCTCCCGCTGAGTGCATTCCATATAACATATATATATATATATATATATATATGTATGTATGTATGTATGTATGTGTGTGTGTGTGTGTGTGTGTGTGTGTGTGTGTGTGTGTGTGTTTTCAGTGAACTTATTGTTTTCTTTTCTAACTTCAATAAAACATTTATTTGACTTTTTTATTAAGGTATACATTTCCTAAAAAAAATTGCAATGATGTAACTCTCATTTTGTAACCTGAAGATCAGTCCACTGCCATTCATGTATCTATTACACCATTCTGACCACATATTCTCTCATATTTTTATTAACAAATTAATTACTTAATAAAAACTAGTTTTATTATCTTAACTTGATATCTTTAACACACTTTGTTTTCATTAATATTACTATATGAATATTATTATACTATTAAACTATTGATATTGTTGTTACATAGTACAGTCATTTTGGTTTATTTGGTTGACGTTTAATGTATAGGAACATAGTTGACATAATTGTTTCAAGAATTAACCCTCAAATTCTCAGAGAAGTATTAGATCAGTTTAATAAACACTATGAGTAAGGTATACGTTTAGCTAAACATAGACATACTGTAAACCAAAAATATACATATTTTGATGGAACAACCATTTGATGTAACAACCATTGTTACAGATGTTTCTGGGGCTTAAACATTTTCTTTTCTGGAGGAACATTCCCCTAGACCCCCTACTAGAGGCTTATCTTGCATCCATGAATCTCTAGTGATGTCCCTGCTGAAGGGCATTAACTCTAATTCTGATTGAGAGGCTGTTAACTGGAATAGAAACACCGGGCGATGTTTTAATATATATACAGTACCTCATTTATTGCTACTCTCTACATGACAAGCGCACATGCACTGAGAGCAGACCATTAAATAGAAGGTAAATAGAACATTTGGCTCTGGCATGTATGCTGGTAAATCAACATTTCTCACTTTAGTTAATTAGTTGGTGTTGACCTTAATTTCAAGGTAGTACACACTATATTTTTGAAAACGAGTTAAATCATGGTAATCAACTTTGCGCATAATGGTAATGACTCTTGTAACTAGGGAAATAACATCTAGTGTAGAACAACAGTCACACTTAAATATTATATCTTTATATAGGCTGGACTGTTACACTTCTTTGCTAGACACAAGCATCCAGTGTGTTGATAGGAAGTTAGTAGGACTGGTCAAGTAAAACACACACCTGGCTCAGACAACAGCAAATGGAGAACAGTCCCTCTATTACTGAGGGTTTTTGTTGAAATGTGAAGGCTTCTTGTTCCCTCAGACTTCAGCAAGTTTGCTAGATTGATGGGCATCTTAGTTTGAACACCTGGTATACACATTTGGCTAGCATTGCAGAAATTAGTTGTTTTAGTGGCGGGAATTGGCTAACAGGACTATGCTAAGTTCAGGTTGGAAAAACAACATGTTTCTCCAAGCATGAGGAAACCTAAGAAAGCATAATGTGTGGACATGCTCAGATCCCGTAAGACCTAGTGAGACCATTGTCTAAACACCCAAATGTAAGGAGAAGCACTTAATTAGTTATATACTTTGGGTGAACAATTTAGTGAAATGAAATATCATATTTTCAGTTATTTTAATGCAACATTGGTGTTTGTTTTTACATGTATTTCTAAATCTGGTGTGTCTTTATTATTTCCAAGTCTGGCACTTGACTTTCTGTTTATATAATACACTTTTTTGTCTGTTTTTAAGCTTCCATGACGACTCAACGCCCACATGTTACTTTGCTCTAGTAAAAGGGACTGTAGACTGGAAAATACAAATGATTTATTTCCATATGGAATATTCAAATATCTTAGCCCCCAGGTTAAATTTAGGGAAATAAATGACTGGGCGCAAAATAACAGTTTAGGTGAAGCATTTCTGACAGAGCTGCCGGCAAAGTTTGTCAAGCCTGCTTGATGTGTGTTATAAAAGTATGACTAAATCAACTAGGTGTCGAGTTACACTCACCTTATTTTGCAGTGCAGAAGTAAAGTGTTTCTGTATTGTGGGTGGGCATGCTATCTTATTATTATGTTATAAATGTCAATCCAGACATGACTGTTTCATGAGTATTTGTTACAGTATACTATTCATGTTGATATATACATACACTATGCTACATAGTTTCATTTAAAAACCAATCAATCCATATAATATACTGTGTATATATATATACATATATAATACATCTCTTCTTAGACTTAGACTGTTGTCAGTATACATGCTTGTCATATTGTATACATGCTGTCATAATGTTAAAATCAATAAGACAACTCTAAATATTTGGCTTTAACAATATTTACATGACATGGTTGGTTTTGTGGTGGTTTTGAGAGACATTTGCTCATGGTCAGATAATTGAAAGTCTCTCAGAAGCATTTATTAATGTCTCGGTGTTGCAACCAACAACTAATCAGAATTGACTATACACATTTTAAATTCAAACATTTACATAATTTAATAATTATCAAAAATATTTTACAGTCTGCATTTTAGACTGTAACATTAGACTGAGAACAGTTTTTGCAATGTGTCATAAAAACACATTTTAATTAAGCAAATACAATTAACCTGTATGTACAATTATTTTAACATATTGTTTTCAGTAAATTGAAAAACACATTGTTCTGTAACTCATCCAGGTTGCATGTTTCTTTATTATAAATATATTAGATTATAATTGCAATTGTGCATTGTAGCCTTATGCCCACGATGTAAATGTGTGGTCATAATGATATGCTATCATGAAGCATTCCATGCAAGCAATCGTAGTCAACAACTCATGAAGTAAGCAAACACAAACAACTAAATACATTTTCCAGTTGTTAATTTCTCAGAGCGATATACAAAATTACTGCAATGTGTTAAATAATTATATAGGTCTTTTAATTTATATAAGGAAACAAAGCAAGATTTTCTATAGAAATGTCTCCTATTTTTCTTTTTATACAAGTTTTAGGCAAGTGTGTTTCCTCCCTATAGCAAATAAAGAATGTATATTTTCTTGAGCAGAACTGCAAAGAACTGCAAGTTGAAAATGATTTCCGGAAAATGTGAATATATAACATGTTATGAGGCTGTGATGCAGAATAACTGAAATACATATAGAAAACAAAAATCTCACCAGACAGTTTAAATGGTTTATACTCCAACAACTGTTCAGAGGTGCAATGCAATCTGCTCAACTGTGTAATTGCAGATAGGTTGATACAATTGCTCATATTGAGGTTGAAAGGTTTTATCTACCCATTGTAATTCCGTCTAATTATCTTAGAGAAGCAGCACATAAGTGACTGATTAATGTTAACAATGAATTTGAGACTATAAAATTTGCAACATTCAACATTTACATGGGTTTACTCTCATACTGTATATCAAAGCTGTCATATCACTGAAATAATTGTTTAAGATATTCTAACAAAGACTTAGATGATTTTTGCTGTGGGGAAATGGAAGCATGAGTTTTAATATCTATTGGTGTAGCAGGCATGCCAAAATATATATAAACGCAATAACAGTTAATTAATTAATGTCACTGTCAAAATGTGTTTAATTTCATTGTTCTGTTATAAGTTAATCAGGTCAACTGAGTTTCAGCTGTTTAAGCTGTAATGGCATTACTCCATACTCAATCCAGTCATTAGTGACTTTGCCATTCTACCCGGACATAATACAATACAGTGGTCCCGGCTGACAGAATGAGTACATGCTCATATTTCTCTGGAATTCAGCATACTGTACAGTAGGATTGAAAGAGGCACTTTTTAAAGATTGCATTTATGTTTCTCAAGGGTGCTCAGACCATGCTATGCTATTGTACAAACACAATACAACACTGACACAATCAGTTTCTTCATTTCGTGTTGTGGTGGAGAAAAGACAGCAACCATAGTGTGCTGTGATAGAAAATCTGCCTGAAAAGAATGAACAAATAAATGGGTGAATTGAAGTGAAATGCAACCATTTTAATATTCCCTTTGGATGGCGCCGCAGCCCTTTTGCAAACAGTCAAGTAATATTGAATTCTCCCATTGTCCATTTATTGTAGTGACGACTGAGTAACATGGAAGCTTATATATATATAGGCCTATGTCTACATCATGCTATGTTGCTTGGAAACGGTAGCTCAGGAATATACTCTACAGTAGCTATATCACAAAAAAAAATACTGTAGAAAAGTATCGCCAATAATTGGTTAACAGCACTGTGTTTGAATAATAATATGTTTCCATTTGGGTGGGGGGGGCAACTAAAACATATTCAAGCCGAGAGCAGATGAATATAATTACGCAACATAGGCTATTCATGTACTTTATAAATATTTCAGTTTTTACACAAATGTTAAACAAAGTAGGATTAAGAAATCTGCTTCAAATGTGTTCTAGTCACAGTTTTGACAGTGGATTGCATAACATGAATGGTGAGACCCTATTTTCACCAACTGTCGCTACGCTACTACTGTTGCCAATGTTATACGGCTATTGTATATTATTGTAATAAAGACACGGAGTCGATGTGTTCTGTTTGGCTCAGCCGCCGTGTATTGACAAATACACACGTAATCACCAC